>APFE031324857.1:0-11731 GCA_000404065.3 Pinus taeda | reverse complement strand
CCAAGTAAGCTAGGAGTACATTTGGAAATGTGAGATGTAATTACATGGAGAGGACCATGTCTTCTCCTTAATAAATGTGAGGGTACATTGGGTAATGTGAAATGAATATATTTATTGATAATGAGTTGGAGAGGACTATGTCTTCTCCCAATAAAATGTGAGGGTACATTGGGGAATGTGAAATGTAATTACATGGAGAGGACCATGTCTTCTCCTTAATAAATGTGAGGCTACATTGGGTAATGTGAAATGAATATATATATATTGATAATGAGTTGAAGAGGACTATGTCTTCTCCCAAGTAAATGTGAGGGTACATGGGGAATGTGAAATGTAATTACATGGAGAGGACAATGTCTTCTTCTTAATAAATGTGAGGGTACATTGGGTAATGTGAAATGAATACATACATTTTGAAATAATGGAAGGAGACCAAATTCTACCCAATATTCAATTTGAGAAGGTAAGTGGAGAATTTAAATAATGGAATTCATGAATTTTATATTAGACCTATATTTCTCAATATTTTTAGATAATGTAAACATTAACAAAATTTGTAGGATAAGATTTAAGTGGGGCATTACAGGGGTTAACTCCGTTATCAAATGATGTTTTTTTCTCTTCATGTTTATCATCTTGAGTTGATTGTGAATTTATTTCTCTTTTAAATTCATGTAAAAAACTTAACTCACCATCTTGAAGAGGTTGTGAAACTTATTTTACCTTTAAAGAACCATTTTGTTAACTTGTAAAGTGTCAAAGGATGGTCAATTTTGATAAGAGGGGCTTTCCTCCAATTTTTAGATCACTAATAGATCCAATTTCTCAAGTACAATCAACAAAATACCACAACAAAGAAAACATGTTTTCCCATTTCGGTTTCCTGGGTAAATGAGCGTGTCAATTTGTGTGCATGTGTTTTTATCTCTTGATTATTTTCTATTGCTTAGAAATTGTTAAGAAACTTTCTATCTTGGTGAAAATAAATTTGGTTTCAATTTTTTATTGCCTTATTTTCAGTGATTCATCTAAGTAGTTGTAGAGTCTCAAGAGAAAATTGGCGTTCAACATTCTCATTATGTTTGGTGGGTCACACTCAACTACTCACATTTAAATGTCACATGAATAACTTTTAGATATATCTAATCTTGTAGGAAAACTCTTTCCAATTATAAACTGTAATCTACCTATGGAAGGTGATATGAAGGTACATAGAGGAATAAGAATATATATGTATTGTAGTAATGTGAACACGATGTAATGTTCTAAGAATAAAGAATTATTTTCTGGAAGGTTCCACCTAGTACTATGTTCCTTCTCTAACAAGTCTTACAAAATAGAGAGCATTAAATAAAGTAGTGTAAGAAATGTAATGAGACACGATGAAGAAGATTATTGTAACAAGTAAGTATCGATTGAGGAGTGTGTTCCTTCCATAAGGAGTAATATATGGTGTTACCCTACCTCGAGCGTTTATTGCGCCAAAAGGCACTCTCCAGCCTAGTATAGACGAGACGTTGTAATGTTATGTTACGTTATGTTATATATAGATTTTGACAAGGTCAAATAAAAAACAATATTAAAAAAATAATAAAAAATCAAATTAATTAAAATTAAAAAATTATAACAACTAATGCTTATAAATATTATTACGGTAGTTAAGGTAAAATTGAGGTCATAGAATCAATTTAGTATTGACGGTTTTTAGATCCATCTTGACTATGGATCTATCAAGCGCCAAGAGGGATAAAATCTCTCGAGGTGCAAATATTTCCTCAAGTTTTGCACTCAAAAAAAAGTTTTCACATCGAGAGATTTGATCCCTCTTGGTGCTTAATAGATCCGAAGTTAAGATGGATCTAGGCTAGTCTATATTTTAATGTTCAATATTTTACGAATTAATGGATTTATTACTTGAGATTAAGGGTCTATTTTGTACTATATTCTAGATCTATCAAGGTGTAGGGTTTATTTTTCACTATATTCTAGATCTATCAAGGTGTATAACAAAAGGTATCAAAGCAATTTCCTTGGCCAAAACAAGGCATAATTTTTTCCATTTTACATATCTTTCAAGGGCAAAAAAGGAGGGCAACATTCATCAGGCTAATTTCTGCAACTTTATGAGTGAAAATTGCATAAACCACTACAAATCTAAAATCCTCTTGAAAAACCACCAAATTTTTTAAAACTTATTTGAAATGGAGTCCATACCATGGAGATATCATTGATTTAACAATTTTAATGCTTTTCCAAGGGATGGCCACGCAAATTGCGGATATGATATCTTTTTACATAGTGACCATATTTCGATCAAAATAGTGTCATTATATGCGAAGTGAGAGTGGGATTTCTTTATTGGGTTCATAATATCAAATCAAATATATGGTTATCATTATGTTGATTTTCATCTAGATGCCTCAAGGAGCTCCATTGAAGAAGCAGGTGATTTTTTTCAAATGCTTGTTCTCTTTTTGGATTATGACAAGCATGATATATTTTACGAGGAAAGATAACGACCTTGATATTATAGAATCATACAAAAACAAAACTCAATATGGAAATAGAAGAGGAAATTTATTTTACACGAGTTTTAGTGAAGATAGTGCCGTGTGGTGGAAAGCATTGGACTACTGGAAAATGATGGCACTTTTTGATAGTAAAAATATATGAAAAACTACTCTTAGATAAATGGTCTCATGCTAATAAAATTGATTCATAAAGCACCATGGATTTATTTTTATGTGGCAAATCTATATTACAAGTTTGTGGTTGTAATCAACAAGAGAAGGTGATTTTCTCTATAACCCTTAGTAGTTAGTACAATTTCATTAATTCTAATCTTGTTAAAAAGATTCAAATATTAACTAAGAGTATTCAAAACACACATGTCGATGTTGTGAATGTTCAAATTTTTAAATATTTGAATATTTCTAAGGATAAATTTGTGTTGCATTCAATTTTTTCTGCTATAGATATCCATGATGTCCATGTCATTCTTGGATATCCTTGGATGGAATTAACTGGTACAACTAATATTAATGTTCAAAATAAATTTATTAAGATTTGGTTAAAAAAAATCACACTACTAGATATGTCTCTTAGTAAACTAGAAAGGCCTAAAGGGCCATATGCAGAAGTTTCTATAGGGAACCCAATGGCAAAGGACGAATCCCTGGTTGAATTAAAAGAATAGTGTATAACAACACCTACAAAATATCCACATGAGGAACATACATAGGAAGAATAAGATAAGTAACCTCAAGTTGAAGATTCCAAGCAAGAAGAACTAAGATTGTTGTATAGCGCCTTCCACACCAATTAGTGAAACATCGATAACTAACTTATGCTGCTTATGCTACTCTCTTATGGACAAAGTTATGCATGTTGTCGCTATCAATCAACACCACTACTTGTTGATGTTTAAGAGTATGGGGAGAAGAAATGTCAGCTAGGGGTTGGAGTGAGATAATCGACTCATCTAGCATAGTTGTAGTATCATTGTATGAGGTTATTAGGGGTTCACCCACTTCCTACTTAAGCACTTCAGTGGATGGTGCTTCATCGGTGGAGTTGTTTTCCATAGCATCAATTTGAAAGAATTTTGAATCATTGCATTTATGTTATGGGGAGTATTTTCCATCATAGTAGTAGCAGAGTCCTTGTTTCCTTATTTCGACCATTTCTACCGGCAACACCTTTTGAACCTTAAGTGTTTGGGTGGAGCCTGTAGCTAGGGTGGGACATGCCCATGCGACAAAAATTGGACAATTCAATTGGGCATTTAAAGTGAATTCTACCTCTAAGGCCTTGTTGCATGCTTCCAACCAAATAGATGGTTGATCCATTAAGACATGGGCTTAGATGGCTTCCTTTAGGCCACTGATGAACCATTCCAAGTAAAAGGCCTCTCCCAGTCCTTCAATACAGATGACCAATTGTTGAAAGGCTGCAATGTAATCTTGTACTACACCCGTTTGCCTAAACTTAGAGAGAAGACCGAGAAAATGAGATTCTCGATCAAAGTAGTTAGAATTGCTTTTGAGAACATGTTCCAAGTTGGTCTCCTTGGATAACATTTATGATGCCACTACCATCGCTCTTGGACCAAGTAAATAGCTCCCACATGGAGTTTAGTGTCATCATCCCATATATTATTAAGGTGGGAATATTGTTCCATTTGTGCCACCCATACTCCTGGGTTAGAGCCATCAAATTTGTACATGTCCAACTTGGGTGTCCGATGGCTCGAATATTGGTGACCTCCATGGAAATGAATGTGATGGTTGGATTCTCCTTCTATGTGTGCATCAACATTGTGTTCTTCCCTTGGGGGCTCATGAGACATCCTCAACACATCCAATACTTCTATGATTTTGTTGGTAATGGATGTCTAGAAGTCATTGATTTTTTTCTTGAGGGCTTCGACTTTCTTTGCAGCCATAACTTGAGACTTTGTACCGTGCATACACTAGCCCCGGTAAAAATTTGAGCTTGCTTAAGACTAGTATAGTTGGAAAGAAGAAGGGCACCTATGGCAGTTCGTCCTGTTGAAACAATAGACCCCTGTCCTCAAGTTCGACTGTGTAAATGATGAAATAGAGGAGAAATGCTCCCTTAGTGCTTCCTGATGTATACCAATTAATGAGCATTCAAGTCTTATTTCAAATATGAATCAAATTCGAAACAATGTCAAAATTTTCCAAATTTTCAAGAGAGCAGTGTTGTAAATGAAATTAAAGTTTAGATTCCAGCATACAATGGTCAAACTAGTGCCAAATAAACACATTAATGATGTTTAGTTATGACAAAAGACACCAGCCCCCAAGCACAAGACTATGTATGTAAAACAATGAATCCACAATAACAATAAAATAGAAGATATATACTAGTTCCAAAACAAGAAAGTTGACATAACAATGATGCAATACACCCCAAAGTTTGATCATTCAGGACGTTAACATGAACTCAGTAATTCTGCAGTAAAAGCCAGTGCTTGAACCCCTAGCAACAGAGGATAGAACCAGTGTGATGCTAATATTATTGAGTAGATGTTTGGGCTGTTATCAGCACTGATTTAGTTTTGGATATACCTGAGATATCTGTCATGCAAAAATTTTCAAAAGGAAACGTTTTGACAGAGCAGAGTGTGATTTGATTGCAGATTAGCAAACCTTGTTTGTAAATTCCCAAGGGCTGGGAGATAGACTTGTTCATGCGTTAATGTGAGTTTTTAGAAGATGTATCAAGCTATAAAATGCCAAACCCATCATGAATAGTAATACTTGCAAATAAGAAAAATGTGATCTCAAACTCCAGACATCGAACTTCAAGAACACAGATCATTCCAATTATATTAATCAGATTGTACATCTTGTTTTGGCATGAATTTGCCCTTGGAGATGTTTTCTGCTGCTAGATTTATCAGAATGATTACAAGAAGGCAATGAAAATAGACTGAAGATTAAACCGTTTATGCAGTTAATTGTTCCATCATGAAAGTGACTTGGAAGGCGTGAATCTCATGCATTTGAATGTTATGATGGGCAATAAATGATTATTATGCCATTAGTGTGCTTTATTTCTCATAAACATATTCAGATCTGAGAAGAATTAGATTTGTAGCCCTGAACGTCAAGTAATTAGGGTAGGATTTATTCAACTTGCCAAGTAAGTCGTCCACCTTGATTTAGGGTCGACATCTCTGTAATGTGTAGATCAAGAAAATGGTGCAACACTTACCCTAAACCCTTAGTATAAGCAACCCGATCAGAAAGATGAAACTTTAAATAGTTGGATAGATCTTTAGATGTGACAATTAATGATAACATAGGTTAATCCTTAATCCTGGAGATGATAAAGATAAACCATGAAACTATTGTTCAGCAGGTGAGATCCAAGCATTCTAAAGATATGAGAAATGAAACACCCCTGGATTAAATGGTTGGCATTAGTTCATCCATAGTTTATCAAAGTTTATTGTGACTTATTCCTTTTAAATCCACCTTATACCCTATCGAGTTTAGTCCGCTAGCGACTTCAGTAGGCAACGGTGGTTGAACTTGAACTTCAAAAATTAACTAGAACTAGTATTGGCGATCTTGGCCTCTATAGTTCAACCACAAACATGTGAGAAGATTTCTCCTAAACACTAATAATCCAATCAAAAAAGTTGCAATGTAGCAATTTTACAATCTTACCAATTAAATATAATATATAATATATATTCTTTTATTTTCTGCAGTATTCCCAAATGCGACCTACTATTTTCTTTCCAAGAACCTATAAGAAGGTAAAGGACACATTCTCGGAAGGACCTTATATTCAATTTGCATCAACCATTCTGTAACATTAACATAGTCTAGTTCTGAGCCATATATTTCAGAAAAAATTGATACATACATTCTTCTCCCATGTACGATTACGTCTAGATTTCAAATATTGAAACCTTGGTAGACCACCGGCTCCAAATACCCTTTTCCAGCAATTGTGCTTACCATCAATACTTTTCTCATTCGGTAAATTAACTGTGCAAAGGCACCTCAAAGAAACTTAACAATATGAATATGGGACAAAATTTAAATTATTCCGCTGAAGAATTTACTTCTACGTGCAGCATAAACAATCTTCTGTTTCTAGAACGCACTCCAAACTAATATATAATATATCTGCTTCTCTCTTTTATATCTACTTCTCTCGAGTGTACAATATTGTCAACAAAATGATGAGAAAAATGAGTTGGTGGTGACTTTCTTTCATCAAATGGCGGTCTTAGTTATACTCATCTGGAGCTGGATAATTTCCACATATTACATAGAATGCTCTCATGCAACCATTAAAAAAAAGCACCCATCCTGACAAACTAAAGATAACAAAGGAGGGCTGGTTGACATGGTTCCCTTTATTTACGAAAGAAAATGTAGAAACAGAACTGCTTTAGTAGTTTTTCAAGGTTCGTGCATTTCAATATGCACGCTCCAAATTCTGTGCAGACAGATGTATCTAATGCAACAAACTTCAGGACACCATACTTTCTTTAAAATTCGTCTGCCTCATTGAAAAATGGGATATTTAATCTAACAAAAATTCATCTTATATAAGACTTCTAGGAGACTAGTACAAACTGTGCAAATGTGTACATCTGCTGAGTGTTTTATTGGTCTACACTCGTCAACCGTATCATTATCCTATTAAAGAAGCAAAAATGCAACGCTGATATCATAGTTTTAAAGCTTGGTCTTTTGTCAAATTATAATCAATGCCAGCACAATCCCAGAATCACATTATTTCTATCTATCTATCTATATATGCTGCATGCTTTGGGCAGACCCACCGAGCTTGAGAACCATGGTTTCAAACATCCCAGAAGCATAGTTAGTTAAGAAAGGTTGTCAGAAGACTAGGCATCATGTCAACATGGAAGTGCTGTGAAAGAGTGGCCCTACAAAGAAAATGCAAGGTTAAGTTCTGCCCTTCAAAGGAAAAGTAATGCAACAGATTTCTCAGTTCTACGAGCAATTGTGTATTGGGGACAGTGTGTTTTATTTTAGGAATCATGGGTTGCATCATGACGGTCCTCAATCAGTTTCATAAGTACAGAGAAGAATTTCATGAATCACAGATGAGTACTTCAAACAGACATATTTATTAATATGACTATTCCTTGCATTAAAAACTTAGTTTTGTCTTTAATAATTCCACATTGGCAACAATGGTGAGGCAAGGATTAGTAATAAAGTACTACTTGCACCCAATGCTTAGCCAATCCTGATGCTGGCTTTGGAGTGAGTCACCAGGTTGATTTGAGATAAAGATCACTAATGAAGAGCTTACATCAAAAGTTTAGCCAATCCTTAATGAAACACTGCTTACACGGGAAGCTTAGCCAATCCTGAAGTTGGCTCTGGAATGAATCTCCGTGTTGATGTGATGCCATGCTTATTTACCTCGCTTTGGAGTGAGTCTACATATTGATATGATGCCATCCTTCTTCAGTTTGACGCTAATGGTGCTTCACTTTGATGCTGATAGTGCTTAGAGGTGCCGAAGCCGATTAGTCTGTAAGGTCATGCCTGTGTCTTCTCTTGATTGTAATTATTATGTTCGCGATGCCTTCTTAATTGCAGGCATAGAGTCATTGAACAGAGTAAAGGGGAGTAGGTAAACCCAGGTTCAATTTCATTACAATCAAACGCACCGCTTCCTAATACAACAACATTTCAATTGGGTAACCAGAGCCTAATTCACAGAGGGAAGCCTTACCACTGTTAAATTTATCGCTAGCTTATATTATTTTCTGTTTAAGATGTGCTGGAAAGTGACAAATTAGGGTCACGGAGAAGAATCTAACAGGGTAGAGCTAGATCGATTTTATCATTTTCAGCATGGCGGGGAATGAAGGGGGGCCGAGAATGTTGGAGATCCAACATTTTAGCCATGGTGAGCACACCCTGCGCTTCGTGTATGGTTGGCGCTACACATGCGATGGCTGCGGAGAAGTCGGTTATGGTTTCACATACCAGTGCAGTTCGTGTAACTTCACCTTGCACGAATCCTGCGCCCGAGCTCCCAAGTCCATCCATCATTCCTGTCATCCCCAGCATCCTCTAGTGTTCAGGGAGACCATTGAAGTACCATATCGAATGCGACGTTTGCAGAGAGAAAATCTCAGGGTTCATTTATGAGTGCCGTGGGTGTGACATTGACCTTCATCCATCGTGTGCAAAGTTGCCTCATTCGCTGCTGCATGCTTTTCATCCGCACCACACGCTTCAGCTCATGCCTTCTCACATTACTAAACATGTATGTAAAGTATGTGGAGAAGCTTTTACTTCTGACGGAATGCGTTATCGCTGCTGCAAGGGTTCTACGACTTGTGACTTCAATTTACACATCTCCTACGCGAAACTACCTGTGGATTCGCTGGAAGAGATGAGAATGCAGTCGATATCGCCACTTGAAGTGCCCCGCGTCCACATGTCCATCTCAGCTATCCATTCGCTGACAAAGATGAGAATGCTGTCGATATCGCCACTTGAGCTGGACCGCGGCAACGTTCCCACCTCAACTATGCTGCCGATACTTGGTCCCTCAGGAACTGTGTACTCAGGAGCCCCATCCCCTTCGGGAACTGTGATATACTCGGGAGCTCCTTCAAGAACTGTGAATTCGGGAGCCCCTTCAGTAACAGCTGCGGCAGCGAGAAGCTCTTCGTCAACGAGAACGACAACGGAGGAGAAAAAGAGTTTGGATGCTCTGGAAAAGGGTTCGAAAGTTCTGGGCTTTACTTTGAATGTTGTTGATATGGTGAAGCCTTCATCTCGTAATAACTAACCTATGCTGGCGCATGGATATAAAGCAGAACCAAATAAAATAAAACAAGTGTTGCCGCAGTGGTTATATTCTGTACTTTTTGGACATTTGAAAGTGTTATGGCTTATGCATTAGTTTTATGTTAAGTTGCGTTTCGCACATGGTTTTTCGAACCATGGCTTTTGAAAAACCAAAGCTCTTTTACAGAACGTATATACATAGGGTTTTGACCGAAGCTCTTTTACAAAACCTAGATACATATGAGGGTTTTTCCTTGTATTAGTGGCTGGAATAGCTCAGTTGGTTAGAGCGTGTGGCTGTTAACCACAAGGTCGGAGGTTCAAGCCCTCTCTTCTAGTGATATTTGGGGTTTAGTGGGCTTTGAGTCCAGATTTTGAACCAAAGCTCTGATACCATATGTAAGAACCTGATTCCTATTATTAGAGCCTCAATCTATTATATACTAACAGATCTATTTTACTGTTGATTTGCAAGTAATAAAAGGAGCTTGTTGACGTTCTCACAAAGTTTTAAACATTTAACATCTTATCATTCTATCATAAGCAACATAAACTAAGATGAGCATTCCATTGATATCAACTTAACAAGAGTAGTTCATGGAAAAATACCTATTTTGGTGGTTGATGACGATACCTTTTTCGTATAGCTCCAGTTGAACGCTCCTTCTCACCGACCCAACCGGATTTACCTCCCAGCCAACTAGGAAACAAATTCCTAGCCCAGGAAGCCTCCACAGGTTCCCTAGCCCTCTGTGCCCAAGTCCAACCAGATATAGTGTGTCCTCAAGAAGAATGTGCAAAACCAGATAACAATATTTTTCCTCCTCTCAAACCCAAGAAACCTCCATAGGTTTCCAAGGTCTCCCAAAATCATAACAAGTCCAAACAATCACAACCAACCCCCACAATCATAAGCAAAACCTCCCAAAAACTCCCCCCCTTTTCTCCCTTCCCCCTTCCCTTTTATACCCTCCTTCCCTTCTCCATCTCAACCACCTCTCATTAATGTCATTCACTTCTCACCCATCCCTATAGTTGACTTCTCTTCTCCCAAGTAAGCTAGGAGTACATTTGGAAATTTGAGATGTAATTACATGGAGAGGACCATGTCTACTCCTTAATAAATGTGAGGGTACATTGGGTAATGTGAAATGTAATTACATGGAGAGGACCATGTCTTCTCCTTAATAAATGTGAGGGTACATTGGGTAATGTGAAATGTAATTACATGGAGAGGACCATGTCTTCTCCTTAATAAATGTGAAGTTACATTGGGTAATGTGAAATGTAATTACATGGAGAGGACCATGTCTTCTCCTTAATAAATGTGAAGGTACATTGGGTAATGTGAAATGTAATTACATGGAAAGGACCATGTCTTCTCCTTAATAAATGTGAGGGTACATTGGGTAATGTGAAATGAATACATACATTTTGAAATAATGGAAGGAGACCAAATTCTACCCAATATTCAATTTGAGAAGGTAAGTGGAGAATTTAAATAATGGAAATCATGAATTTATATTAGACCTATATTTCTGAATATTTTTAGATAATGTAAACATTAACAAATTTGTAGGATAAGATTTAAGTGGGGCATTACATACACCCCTCCTTCAGAAAACTTCGTCCCGAAGTTAGAATGAAAAGATGCAAGGAGTTTGAAAGCATAGCACCGGAGAGAGTTATAGTAATGAAATAGAATAAGTATGGCAATGACATTTCTTTCCATCAAGAGTCTCCAACTGATCTATATCCTCCTATCCACCCTAGCCTACTTCTGTTCCCACCCTATCTGTCCTCTGCTGCTTTATCAGTGGCAACGGCCATACTAACCACTGATAAAACCATCATGGTGGGAGTGCCGAATACATCGACCTAACTTCCCCCAGCAGGCAACTGGAAATCGTCATCACACATCTAGGGGGAGCGTTCAGCTGTCCTCCCCACGATTCCAGGTTTCGGAGGATACACAGTGGGAAACACCTCCACCCCTCCTTCACCACATGGACCACACTACAGAGCTGGTTGGACTTGTCATCGAATAATCCAGTCAGGTCGTCTTGCCACCTGTCATTTGCATTTTACTCGTGTCATAAGAGTGCATATCAAGTAGATACCAAATGTAATAGAACAATGTGCATTATACCTTCCCCATGAGATGTCTCAACCTTCTCTCAATGGAAGAGTAGCTGTCGGCTATCATATAATTCTTTCTCCCTGCAGGTTAGCTCTCATTCATGCATTTATATAACAAAAAGACGTATAATCATCACATTATTAAGTCTAGTATCCATATGCCACTTTGCAGTTCATACTGGAAACAATCATAATTTCACTACGTCATTCATTAGATAAATCATATCCACTTAAGCCATACATGAAACGACAATAGCTCT
>APFE031324850.1:0-11061 GCA_000404065.3 Pinus taeda | reverse complement strand
GAGCTCGACCCCTAGAGGCAAGGGAAGAGGTTGGCTTGCCTATATTATGTATTTTCTTAATCATTTTCAGGGGTTGGAAGGTTGGACTCTTGAGGGAGAAAGCTATCATTGTATTATTTCACTGTATCTCTGCAATTTTTGGCTAAGGAAGACCAGGGTTTTGCAGTCCTTTTTGGGATTCTTGTGGTTACATGTATTGATGGTGTGTTTCTCTATGTACCTGTAATTGTGTTATGTGAATCATTTCCTTTCTTTTCCCTTCTGCATTTTAAACAAACGAAGTGTTAAAGTAAGAATTCATGACTGTCATGCTCTGCTTTTAAGTTTGTTTAATTTCCATGTTTTCTACTGTTTAAGGAGGATTCAAAGTCATTGTTTTCCCTCCTTAGCTCCTCACCTGTCTTTCTCATCCATTCACCTCAGCTAAATGCATCAATACGGTCTCCTATCTCGCCCCAAAGAACCCCCTGCAGAAACTGTGTCAAATCCCCGCACCCAAAATTGCCACTTCCTCAATCTGCCACCAAAAGCCCAAAAATTTTAAAATCAATCATTCTAATCAGTTTACTAGCCTAATATCAGTGTTACCTTATTGGTCATCTCATCCATTGAAGATTTTACAAGATAGACCGGAGAGAGCCTTCTACTGCCCCGTAGGGCTAGCTACGAGGCTAAAAGGTTTGATGTTGCCTTGAGGTTTGCCTTCTTCAGCCTGAGGTGAAATTTCAAGTGCTAACAAATTGGAGAAGCATATATCAAAGAAATGCAAACAATACAGAGATGTTGAGAACAATTACTACAACACTGAAACCATAGAAACAGCCCTGCTGAGAAAAATTATAACCAAAGTAAATGATGGAAGTGAACATGAAGGGCAACACAGAACCTTGAGAGAAGAACTAGAGGACTCCCTTTCAAAATAAAAATGTGATAGAAAACTTTAGGCTGCTAACTCCATTTTCTATCTAGTGAAAGAACAGTTGTTTATATAGATAGTCTAGAAAAGCCCATCAATATATATATATATATATATATATATATGAGAGAGAGAGAGAGATGGAGAGAGAGATAAAGACTAGAAATTAGAAGTTGGACATAAGAACGTCAATTGGAGCCTTATGAAGTTGGTGGGTTAATTTAGCAGCATTCATCAGAAAATTTCTTCCACGTTACAGATCAATGCCATGGAAGGTGGAATAAAACAAAAATAACCCGAGACATATGAGGATCATTATTTGAAGGAACAATTATCTAGTAGCACTATGGGATCATTAGTTATGGACCTAGTGATCAGTAGAAAATCTATGTTCTAACCAATTTTACATCTATCTTTCACATTCTTGTTCTTATCCATAAGTTTGTGCACGACAACACCAAGGTACTTCTTTAGACTATTCACCAAGTATTAAGTGTTTTTTTTATCGTCAAAAGAGCTATTATGTCTTGTTCGAAGCATAAACTTGACAAACAATAACGTGAAGACAAGAAGTGCATCATGTTGTTTGGTTTGTACCTATCATCCAAGAAAAAATATAGGTTTGGGTGGAAGATTTATAAAGAAGAAAGGCAGTGAAATTACTCACTATCCTTTGCAAAAATTAATCTTCAATTTAGAAACTTCTTAGCTCCAATATAGTAAAGGCCATCAATTATACACATGAAGTACACCTGCATACCCTTCTGTGTGGCCTATTGTCAAAAAAAGATCTTACTAATAATGGATCCTGTGATCAAGTGAAATAGTGCTAATGTCAATGATGAAGTGAGTGATTGAGTAAAATATGAACTGTGATTGATCTTCGGTTATATGGTTGTGATCTAACTTCCCTCTTCTGCGATTAATTGTTGAACAATTCCAGACATATAAGTATTCCTAAATGTATATGTGCATTATATTGAATTATTACTATTTTCTGATGGTTTATTTCATGGCTGAATTAATTTTTAGGTTGCCTCTCTAACTGCTTGCATTAGTTGCATTTGTGATTTATGGATTCGTGAATAATGGAATGGTTGTGCATTTAGGTTGCATAAATCTATAGTTTCATTCCTGACAATAGTAAATAGTTAATAACAGAAACAATTCGATTTAGTTACTTTGTAAATTTGTGTGAATTTGGGTTCATTTTTTGTGTGAATTATATAGTTTAGTTACTTCATAAATTTGTGTTAATTTGGGTTCAATTTTTATGAGAATTATTCAGTTCACTTACTTCGTAAAATTTTGTGAATTTGGGTTCAGGTTTTGTGTAAATTTGGGTGGTAAACTGAAGTACCACATCCTCAAAGTGCACAGAAGTTACATGCATGGACCAATACCATGTAGCTGTGTTTGACATGCAGGTGAAATTTTAGCTCCTATAAAATAGGAGAACTACTTTAACTAGCAAGTTCTAGAAATTTAACCAAAATGATTGTGTCAAGCTCTACCCATAACATGCACCTATAAATGGAATCAAAATGATGGAATATGGCACATACAAATCTAGGGGTTGAAATGCCCTTAATGCACATTAGATGTCCAATGATCCAAACAACATCTAAACACATTCACCGATTTTAAGAGCTTTAGTAGGCTGGCATTGACATATGTAGAGCATCTAGCTCGGTGGGACTCAGGGTTTGTGAGAAAGAGTGAGTAGATCGCAGAATATTGGCTTATTTCAGTCTTTACAGAAGATTTAAGTAATTTTTAGTTATGAATCATACAAGTTTTAAAGTAAGTCTTACTAATTTTCATAATTTAAGGGCGGTTTCACTGATCTAGAAATATAGAATGAATAAAAGGAATAGGAGCTTATTGATGATGACATCACTGCATGCATTCTAGAGCATCATTTTTATTCCATTGGAGTCTACTGAGGTGTGTAGTATTCTCATAACAACCCTAGTGACCACAATGTTAGACATTTTGAACATGCCTCTCATTTGGGTCTTCTACTCCTGCTTCTTTATTATGATAAATGGCCTCCCAAAGTCATCAAATTCCAATGCCATCCTTGCAAAAGAGTAACAAAGTGTGGTGTAGAGATTAAAGCATAAACTTAAAATCAAGGATGAAAAAAATAGTGAATTTTTCACCAGAGATTTGAGGTGTGTGTACTCTTCCCTATGTGGAAGAAGACTAAAACTGGGGTGGAAAAGCAGTGAGGTTAGAAATGAAACATACCTAGGCACCATTAATGGACTGAAGATATAATGGTTGGGTTCCTGCTACCTATAAAACCTTAATTCACAACTCTCTTCAATCTCATTTAACATACCTAGGCACCATTAATGGACTGAAGATCCAACGGTGAGGTTTGTGCTATTGGTAAAACCTTAATTCACAACTCTCTTCAATCTCGTTTTCACCATTAATGGACTGAACATCCACCACATGGACTGAACATCCAATGGTGGAGTTTATGCTACCGGTAAAACCTTAATTCACAACTCCCTTCAATCTCGTTTTCCCTCCCGCCCTGTGAAAAGCGAAAGTGTGCTACTCGTTTTCCCTCCGAGTTATGAAAATTGAAAATATACTGCTTGTTTTAATCCCATTTTCCCTCCCTCCCGTAGTGTGAAAAGTGAAAATGTGCTACTCGTTTTCCCTCCGCCCTATGAAAAGTGAAAATATACTACTTGTTTTAGAACGTAAATGAAGATTGGAATTGGGAGTGCTTTGTTACATCAAATTAAGGCTGAATTTTCTCAAAAATGTTAAAATTTTCCTCCCTAAAAAACAATAAATACAATATTTATAGAGTATAGAGTAGATGTGTAGGTGTAATGTAAGTATGTAAACAATTCTAAATATGGCTTAGTTAAATAATAGTAGTAAAAATAATAAAATTCAATTTATTATACTTTGATTTTGTTATTAACTTGTGGATAGATTTTGTTACAATACCATGAGCCAATACCATGGCTTATCAATACCTCAAGCCCAAAAACCATAATTTATTTCACAATCAAAATATTTTATAACAATATGACTAGATTCTTAACCATGGATATTCACCCCCCACTTTACAGTGGATATTATTAACTTTAAAAAATTAGCTTTGATATAATACCATGGGCCAACATTATGGCTTATCAATACCACATGCTCTAAGAACATAACTTATTTCACAATCAAAATGTTTTATAACAATATGAAAATATTCCTAACCATGGATATTGATTCTCACTTTACCATGGAATTATTAACTTTTAAATAGACTTTGTTACAATACCATGGCTTATCAATACCACATGCCCAAAAAACATAACTTATTTCAAAATCAAAATATTTTATAAGAATATGACAGGATTCTTAATCATGGATATTTGCCCCTGCTTTGTCATTGATATTATGAACTTTTGAATAGGCTTTGTTACAATACCATGGGCTAATACCATGGCTTATTAATATCACATGCCAAAAAATCATATCTTATTTCACAATCTAAATATTTTATAACAATATGAAAAATTCTTAACCATCGATATTCACCCCCACTTTACCATGGATATTATTAACTTGTAAATAGGCTTTGGTACAATACCATGGGAAAATACAATGGCTTATCAATACCACATGCCCAAAAACCATAACTTATTTCACAATAAAAATATTTTAATCTAATTTAATTTAATTTTATAACATTTTTTATTTTAAGCTAATAGGAAAAGGGTTGTAATTAGTTTTGAGATATATATAAACCCTCTATCCTATCGACTAATAAAATTATTCCCATATAAATTAAATTAAGGTTTTAATAAAATTAAAAATGAGAATACTTTTATATTTAAAGATGTGAAATTTATCTAACTTAGATGGAACCTCAATGACTTCAAGGTGAGTGTAATAACCAAAGTTCAACATATACCATAATAACCTATGCATATGTCTTTATACCAGGGGCATGATACAAGTATAAAGAACTCTATCAATGCGGGGGTTAAAGGGCATATAGCTCAACACATATAGTTGAAAGAGAAAAAGTAATTCGACCCAAGACCTAGGAAGAGACTCATAGACACTCATAGGCATAATATTTATAGGCCTTGATGCAGTCAATGAGGGCAGGAAGATATTTTGCAACCTATTAGCACACATGAATGGATTTTTCTCCACCCTCACACCTTGTTAATTCTAGAACAAACCTAGGAAGAGGGAAAATGACAGATGGGGAGAAAATGGGAGGCAAAATGGAAGGAAAGGGAAAATCCAGATAGACAAGCCCTAACTAACTAGAAGGATGGAGTGAGAAGTAGAAAGAGAAGAGAAATTAGGATAAGGAGAATAGGAAGCAAAAGAGCACAGTGAGAGGAGAGTAAGGGAGAAGGAACTGAGAGTGAACAAGATGAGGAGAGGACAATCAAATGCAAGGAAGTCACTGGGTAACTACTCGAAGGGTGTTGTTGCAAGGAGGGTGTCACACTTGGACATCATGGGGTTTGCACCACGAAGATAACAAACTGAATTCTAATGTTAGAGGTAAGCCTCAATCATGTTGTTGAACTGTACATTTGACATTTACTGCATCAAACTACCACTTGTCTGCATCTAATTAGCAATCGAGTTCTCAAGTCTAGTGCAATGGGAAAATCACTATCATGAATCTCTTTAGAGAACTACAATTTCCAAAAGATATTATAGTCATAAATTTTTTGGTTAGTTTTACAGTCCAAGATTCAAGAACCTTACCGCCATGATTGTGGCTTAGCCACCTTCCAATCAATATGATAAAAAAACCTAGTAATATTTTCACACTGAACACTATACAATAAACTTAACCCTAATATATTAGTGAAGAACAAGTAACTAGCTAGACTCTAGAAGGGTTTTTGGATTGACTGTTAGTGAAACTCATTGCAGTTAGATGTGTCAATGTTTGTTGAGTGTTAGCAAGCGCTAGGTAAACACAAGGGAGCACTAGGTCAAAATGCGTGGAAATGAATGAATAAGAGCGTGTGACAGGGAATGTCAATGAGTTCTAGGTGTGGTAAGAGGGGAGTGACATGGTATGCTAAGAAGTGTTAAATCATTCTAGTGTGCGAGAGCAACATGCAACGAATATGTGCTAAGTGCCAAGGTGTGCCAAATAATGCTAGGAAGTGTTAGGGAGCATTAGGGAAACACTAGATGAATAATGCATGCAAATGAACGATTAAGAGTTTGTGACAGGAAGTGCTAGTGATTTGACGGTGTACTAAGGAGGGAGTGACAAGGTATGCTAGGCAGTGCTAAGGAATTCTAGAGGTCAGGGAAACATGCCAAGATGTGTTAGGTGCTAAGGTGTGCTAATGCATGCCAAGGAGAGTTATGGATTGTCAGGGGTAAACAAGGGAGCACTAGTTTCAAATGCATGGAAATGAATGAATAAGAGTGTGTGACATGGATTGTCAGCGAATTCTAGGTGTGCTAAGGAGGGAGTGAAAAGGTATGCTAGGTAGTTCTAAGGAATGCTAGAGTGCTAGGGCGAAATGCCAAGATGTGCAAAGTCCTAGGGTGTGCCAATGTGTGTTAGGGAGTTGCACGAGAACACAAGGAAGAACTAGTTAAAAATTCATGGAAATGAATGGATAAGAGTGTGTGATAGGGAGTGTCAACAAGTTCCAATTGTGTTAAGGAGGGAGTGACAAGGTTATATGCTAGGCAGTGCCAAGGCATGTTAGAGTGTCAGGGCATGTCAGGGAATGAAAAATCATGCCAGGGAATGCAAGGGATGATAATGTGTGCAATGTAGCACCAATGGATTTTTGTATGTGCCAGTTGTTATGGCACATGAAGATGTAAACTATGTTGCTTAGTTGTTTTATGGGCATGGTTGGATGTGAGCCTTGACTTGGTAACTTGTTATGTGGGATGAGTTAAGATTGGACATGAGGAGCCTAAGATGAGTTATATGCCATTAGGGGAACAAGGCATAGTCTAGTTGTAGTAAATGTAACTTGGTAAAGTTATTGTAGTCGAGGCAGGACTTGGTTAGGTGTCTAAGTCTAAAAGAAAATAAGGGTAGTTATGAGGGCATGATAATTAAGTAGTGCCATGGTGTGCCAAGGAATGAAAAGGCATGCTGACATATGCTAGATAGTGTCAATGCATATCGAGGAGTGTTTGAGAGTAGAGGGAATGACAAGGGAGAACTAGGTCAAAGTGCATGGAAATGAATGAATAAGAGATTATGCTAGGGAGTGTCAGTGAATTCTAGGTGTCCCATGGACGAAGTGTGTTAGGAGAATTTCATATTAGGACTTGTAGGAGGAAAGACTACGATTGTGATAAGAGGATGGAAAAATAAGTTTCAGACAAAGGGAGACTTTGGTCTAGGCACAACACTATTTTTTCAATGACTTGGTTGGGTTCCCAAGTCACAAAAAAAGTAAGGGTATCTATGAGGGCATGAAAACTAGGGAGTGCCAAGGTGTGCATGGAATTTCAGGAAGCGCTAACACATGTTAGAAAGTTCCAAGGAATATTAGGCATGTCAATACATCCCAAGTGCTAAGGCATGCCAAGGTGTGCTAGGTTCTAGGATATGGCACCAACACATGCTAGGGATTGCCAAGGAAACACAAGGGAGTACTCGTTTCAATTACATGTAAAGGAATGAATGTACATGTGTGATAGGGAGTGTTAACAAGTTATAGGTGTGCTAATGAGGGAGTGACAACATATGATAAGTAGTGCCAAATAGACGATAGAGTGGTAAGAAATCTTGCTAAGATGTGACAAGTGCCATGGTGTGCCAATGTGTGACAAGGAGTGTTAGGGAGTGTGGGGAAACACAAGGGAGCACTAGGTCATAATACATGGAAATGAAGGAATAAGAGTGTGTGGCATGGAGTGTCAATGATTTCCGTGTGTGTGAAGGAGGAGTTACAAGGCATGCTTGGCAATGCTAAGGAATGCTAGAGTTATAGGGTGACATGTGGCCAATATGTGCCAATACATGCAAGGAAGTGTTAGTTGGGAGTGTCAGGGAAACACAAGGGAGCACTATGTCAAAATGAATGGAAATGAACAAATAAGAGTTTGTGATTAGAAATTTTAGTGATTTCTAGGTGTGCTAAGGAAAAAGTGACAAGGTATGATAGGTAATGTTAAGGCATGCTAGAGGCTAGGGTGACATGCCAATATGTCATAGTTGCTAGTGTGTAACAACACGTGTCAAGGAGTGATAAGGAGTGCTAGGGAAACACAAGGGAGCACTAGGTAAAAATGCATGGAAATGAATGAACAAGAGTTTCTGACCAAGAGTGTCAACAATCTCTAGGTGTGATAAAGAGAGAGTGACAAGGTATACTATGTAGTGACAAGGAATGCTACAGTGTTAGGGCGGTAGGCCAAGATGTGTCAGGTGATAGGGTAAGCTACAGAGTGTTAGTGGGTGTCAGGGAAACATAATGAAGCACTAAGTCAAAATGCATGGAAATGAATGAATAAGAGTGTGTGAGAGGGAGTTTCAATAAGTTCTAGGTGTGTTAAGGAGCGAGTGGCAAGGTTATATGCTAGGCAATGCCAAGGTATGCTAAACTACCAAGGCATGTCAGGAAGTACCACAATGTGCTAGGGACTGTCAAAGAATGCCGAGGAATGTAGGGGATCTTAATGCATACGTAGTGACAAGGAATGCTACAGTGTTAGGGCGGTAGGCCAAGATGTGTCAGGTGATAGGGTAAGCTACAGAGTGTTAGTGGGTGTCAGGGAAACATAATGAAGCACTAAGTCAAAATGCATGGAAATGAATGAATAAGAGTGTGTGAGAGGGAGTTTCAATAAGTTCTAGGTGTGTTAAGGAGCGAGTGGCAAGGTTATATGCTAGGAAATGCCAAGGTATGCTAAACTACCAAGGCATGTCAGGAAGTACCACAATGTGCTAGGGACTATCAAAGCATGCCGAGGAATGTAGGGGATCTTAATGCATACCACATAGTGCCAAGGCATTCTAAGACACACCAGGTGCTATGGCATGTCAAGATGTAAATATTGTTGCTTAATTGTTTTCGACCATGGTTGGATGTGATGAGCCTTGTCTTGGTAACTTGTTAAGTGGTGTTAGGTTCCTATACCAATAGGAGTCATAATTTTGAATGATTAAGGTTAAGCCTTGTAATATTGCACATACCTTTAGTTTCTACAAATGTTTTCCCTTTTAAAAAATTTAAAAATGTAAAGAGGGTATGTCCTAAAAGAATAATCAAAGGACAACAAAGAAGGAGAAAAGGTAAAAAAATGAAAATATATTAACCCCAAATACAAAAAGAGACTATGAAAGTGAGCAAGTCTAAATGCCACTACTATTTACTTTTATGCATAATAATGATTGTGTGCAGCTTGTTATTCATGCTACAATCCATGATAATCAAACTGTTCAAACTTGATTATATCATGCTTTGAATTTTATGTTGGTAGTTAGGGAATAAAATCTGACCAAACAATTTAATCTTGGCAGATCATTAGATAGGTAGAGAAAATAAAAGGAGCTTGTAAGCTTAATATGAGCCCTTGGATGATATAAGGTTAGAATTAGATAGTCTGCTTTGTAAAAGAAAAGGATTGATAAGGGTTTGCTAGCCAAAATGCACCCATATAAATGGAAGAAAAAATGGTAGGGTAAGTAAATGGGTAAGTAGAAGAAAGGTTGCATAAATATCAAGTGATTACACAAAATCACTTATGTTATGTTTAAATACATCTTTCAAATATACATAAGCAGTGAACAAAGCAAGGAAAATGGTTTACAACTTGGTTTATTTAACATCCCCTCAGTAATTTCACTCGTCTACTTATTAATTTCCCATAAATAAGTTCTAAATACTTAAATCCTTTAAGTCAAAGAGGCTTAGAGGATTTCTCTAACTTTTGGTGGGACCGGACCCTTGTCTTAATGACTTAAGGACACCAAGTGTTAAAATCCCCTACAAACAATTCATTCCCCTTCATAAAACCCCTTTTCCTAAGGTTTAACTCCATTTACCTATGAAAAGTAACCCCCCCCCCCCCTCCATGTTAAAACATAATTCATTCAAAAAAATCCCACAAAAGAATTTTATCGTAAGTATTAAGTGTATGTAAAGTGCGAAAATATTACATGTTACATTATTCTTAATGGATATTACCCACTCCACTCATTCACTTCATGTTAATTTTTAATTTTATTATATAATCCCCAAAGTTCCATTATCTCGTATTAATTAATTCCTTTATATAAATAACCCAACCCCTAGTTTAGTTATAAACTATACACTTTACCCCATATCCCGGAAAAATTTATTAATCTCAACAATTAACCCCGCTCGATTTCCTAATCGTATCATTACGCAGCACCCGATCTACTAATCCAATGATTAAATCCTAAACTAATTCCATACTGCCAAATTAAAGCTATGGGCCCCACAAAATCCTTTGCTTTATCCTCCCTGCAATTTCCTCACTCAACTCCCGTTTGATCATCCCCCCCTCATTCAATGGCCTACATCCATATCAGCCGAACCCGATCACCTACCTTTACCCACACAATAAGGTGGGTTTCCCTGACTCCCCGAATGCTATGTGTCGCACTCTAAGGTAGATTGGGAGACCCCTCCTAAAAAATTCCCTTGCCATAAAAGTGGTGTGACGACCAAGAAAAACCGCTTCCCTGCTTAATCGAAAAAACCACCAACTGTTCGTTCATAAATGGACCCACTAAACATGATTTTTTTTTTATAAAAGGCTGTGAAGCCCTCTTTTCACCCTTTTTTACTCATTTTCTCTGTAAACTCTGAAAACTTTTGCGACTCCTCCAAACACCAAACTTGCCCACACACCTCCAAATTCACTCTAGAACACGTTGCAGACAACCCAACTGAACCCTTAGTCTGTACCAGAACCGTACAAACCTCTGAAGTTGCCATGAACCATCAACTTGAAGCCAATTCGCCTAATTCTAGGTATTTCACCATAGAATACCACTCCCCTTTCAAATTTGGAAACATTCAGCGTGTCAAGTATTTTCATTAAGTAAAATTAATTGAAAAGTACTTTAAATTTAAAAAACTTACTGTCGAACCCTCTGAAAGTTTCCAATTTCCATTCAAAACCTT
>APFE031324844.1:36623-169786 GCA_000404065.3 Pinus taeda | reverse complement strand
TTTTGATGTAGCTCTTCTTGCTGTAGCTGTGATTCAAGCTGCAAAAAATCAATCTTTTCCTGTGCATTTTGTAGACATGTCTGAATTTCTGAGAGAGAGGCTTTGCTGATTTGGAATGTGTCATTAGAAGTAGATTGTATAAGAGTTTTCATGAACTCTAATACTTCACAGATTCTGGCCATTTTTCTTCAATGTCACTTAAAAACTGATCACAATTATTACTTAATGCAAAAAAGTAATATCCACGTACAGTACACAGCAATATCCTGTGCAGCAAATGAATCAAGGAAGCAAAGAAGTGTTGTATTGATAAAGGAACCTGGAACAATCGCGAGTTTGCACAGTAATAAGGATAAGTTTGTTCCCGGAAATTCGTCCACAACTGGCAACTATGACTGATCTGCAAATGTCTCTGAAACCAACTTTTCCAGTATCTCTTGAACTTACAAATAAGAGAACCTCGAACCTGCGATGGCACAACGTAGCATGGCAGAACATGTTTGAATTTAACCCTCAACAAGTGAAAAGATTACGAAGCTTTTCCGACTTGTACCACAGTTCAATGCTTGCCCTCAAATCAATTTATAGCCAAGCAACTACTATTCGTGATCCCCGTCGAATGAAGCATCCCAAGTACTCATAGTGCAACGTCGATCTCAATTTAAAATTTTCCTTGACTAACAAAGGACTTCTGCGACATAACTCAGAGCAGATGAAGGAGATGGAGATCGGTCGTTGGAAGCTTTGAATATTAATTGATGCTTTGTTATAGTCTCAGCCTATCTGCCCCCATACCATAAACATATTACTTGATCGGTATATTTTGCAACACAGGGCTCGAGATTTATAACTTGAACAGGAATAAATATACAGAACAAAATTTAAACTGGCAACTTGATTTTGCTGTTAACACATAGCCCTTAAAACATCACTAACATGTCTCGTGTTGAGGAACATCTTATGTAAATATGTTTTATGAAGATGAGAACCAGAAAATAAGAATCTTCAGTGAACTTGCTAGAAGTAGCAATCTTTGAGGTTTCTGCAAGTCTATAAAGAAGCAACTCGATTTTGATTTAAAATTTTCATTGTATATTCATACATACGGCACCAACGTAGGATTTGAACACGCATTCCAACGCATGACTCCAGCCTTCAATACCTCCATGTCTTGGCTGAAATATGACTGGAAATCAACGAGAGACACTGTGATATCCCTAATAGATTGCGGTACGTTCTGACAGTGTTCGCATCGACTGTGGAGGATATTCAATGTGGCTCAATGTTGGACAGAAGATAGAGCACATACAACCTTTTTTTTTTGGTTCAACAGTGCAATATGAATCAAAGCACATCATACGTAAACAAACTTGGTCCAGGGTTCAACGCATCAATAGTTCAACACAACACCATTCCAACACACGGTGACTGAAATGAACTGATTGAAGGAGACATCATATGGAGACTGAAATGACCTGCCAATACATTGGATGCATGCTGCACTCAATGCAAGGTATTCAACTTACATATATATGAATGACCACCATATAACAAGGCAACAACGACCCTTTCAAGCATTATTCCCTTCTGCAACAGTCAAACTCTTCAAGCTCCATTCATCACATGGCCTTCGAAAAACAAACACATAGAGACAAAGGCATTCCCAAGCTGTTTCAATCCACAACTCCAATGCATTGCAGAGATTATACTTGATTTAATGCAAGGGTAGAACGTAGTGTATTCCCTTTCTGGCTTATGGACCTCGATGTACTCAGATGCACAAAGATTTGAAATTCAAGAAGAATTTGAAACAAAATTTGAGCAGGAGCAGAGAACTGTATGCATGCAGTGGACAGTGTTCGCATCGAATGTTGGACCAGGAGATGGCGATCTTTCAAGGATGCCCTCGTTTCCTCTTACTGCGTTGCACCAACCTCGACACCGTCAATTTCTTCTCCCTGATAGCTTGCTAGCTGACATTAGTTCCATTGAATGACTTCAAGCAACGCGCTAAAACTCCATTGCGTTTTAACATCAGTTTTGTAGATAGACATATTCACGGTCCAATCTAGTAGGTGTTTGAAGGGGTTTTCATCTCGGGCTCGAAGAAATTCGGCAATTAAAAATATAAAGCGGTAGAACAGTAGCAAATTTTCCGTTCTAGTTTAATATAAAGATGGACGTACTGCATTTAAATATATAAGGCAAGCAAGACATAAAATCGTTTGTTTTCCTGTTTTTCTTTCAATGAATAACTTGCAACTTGACCTTTAAACCCGTGTGCTTTAGCAGGCGGCATCGACAACGTGCTATGTTGAAGCTCATTCTAACCTGGAAAAGATCTCTGGAAAATTCTTCGAAGACTGTAATAAGAATCAGCTTCTAGAACCACGCAACACCACGAGACTTGGAACCACGGTTATGCTAGTGGCAACACGGTCTATCAACGCACCAACAAGTCTGCCATTTTCATTCGTTTGCAGTGAATTTGGTAGCATGTCAGAATAGCCAATCAGAAAACAGGTCACTGACACCAACGTATACCAAGCAGCGGTTTGTATGAAATGTTTATAGAGAGCCAGAGAGTGCAGGTAATGCAGCGTTCAGACCTGGCAATGGCTGTGGAGGGGGGTAGGATTTTATATATGGAATATGGCAGAGTGCAGGTACAGCACAGGGATGGCAGAATTAATGGAGCGTTACAGAAGACTAGGCCAGCACTATTCAAGGCAATTCAGATCAGTTGCTCAGGGAAAACAGGCCACACATCATGGCTCTGATACCATGTTAAACACACATGGGGAGCGAGAACAAATAGAAAGATAAATCACGCAGTACATTTTTATTAACAATAGATGTACATTTATAGTACAATATGGTGACCATTGGGATTCACATCCCAAGGTCCCTTGGACTACTTAGTCTGTTCGGCTTCCACACTAACCTATTTAGGATTAGGTGTCCAACAGATTTATATGTATAGAATCTTGTGAAAAGAAAGTTGGTTATAAAAGTATGCTTAAGTATTTATGATGCTGGAAAATAATAGAATTTGACGTAATTTAGGAAGTATAAGATTAAAACTTTCTCTAAAATAGGTAAGATAATAATCAACATCTAGAATAATCTCCGAAAAAGAAAAAGTTGTAACTTGGTAATCAAGTTTGATTCTTGGGAACTTTGATGCATGAAGGAAGTTTCAAATGGAGATAACCGATGAGGATGTTGATGGAACAAGAAGGTCAACATGGTAAGGTAAGTCTATTTTATTTATGGTTTGATTATCTAGTTAAAATATTATTTTCTACCTGGAAAGATGTTGCAGGAATTCATGATGACAATTGAGGCAATTTCAACTATATGGATGGGCAGTATTGAGGAAAACTCAATACTTGGCACCTGGAAACTATGAAGTCAAAGATGTTTTCATCTTGGAACTAGAAGGTAGTAGTACGAGATGATAACTTGAAGGTTAAAAGAGATCACTTCCATGAGGAAGCTATGATCCACTTGAAGATTGGAAAGGCTCAATACAATGCCTTTATCTGTGATGTCGAAGATGAAAGTGATGAGCAAGAAAGATGGCCTGAATCCCGTCACAAGATTAAATAGAGTATGGCTCCATGATACCTTGAAAGGAAGCAACCTCTAGAGATGTGAAGGAAAGAGGAAGCCATATATCTATGAAGATCTAGTAGCTGATACTCTCATGAAGACAAGCCATAAGGATTTTGGTATTGAAAATAAGTCTCGAACCTCCTCTAGTTTTAAGAGGGAGCAAAAAGAGTCTCCTTGAATAGGAGTAGGAATCTATTCTCTAAGAGAAGATGGATGTTCTCTTTGGTTGAGAGGGAGTGATGGTGAGCATAAGATGTGCATTCTCTTCTTCAGGTGGTGAAGAAATAATGGTGAAGGATTAGATAAGCATTTGTGGTTTCCTTGAGGATATAACATCCAGGAAAGGAAGGGCATTGAGACTCTTTGAGGATGGGACATGTATCCAAGATAAGAGTAGTCGAAGAGGATTGATATTCTTTTAGGAATCAATATTAGAGATCCAAGATTACCTTGTGGACATTTGAATGGGGCATGTGCCTTGTAGAGGTAGTGCGGTGTAACACATAAAGACTTCCAACATAATGCTCTTAATTAAAGAAGAGCTTGTCTAGTTAGGCCTCAGAGATAGTGTTGGTCATGATGATGATGCTTACAGTATGGCTTACCAATCTGACTCTTCTCGTGAGAACTCTTCAGTTTGAGATATGATGTTGTACTAGTTGTACAATTATGAATACCTTCGTAGTTAAGAGGGAGTGTTGAAAATGTAACTTGTTTTGGTCTTCAAAATTGTTGTTGTACTCATTTTAATATGTATCCTATATAACAAACAAGAAAATAAAAAAATTATAATTATTAAAGGATGGGTTTCATGCTCTTTATTGATGGTGAAAGGAGTTAAAATTCATGTTAAAAATCATTTAGATGCATAAATTTCAATCAATTTTTGTACTATAAGAGTTTCGACACTAATCCATTTATGGGCAGGAGATCTAGAATGATGACCAAACATTTCTTAGAGAGCAAAGAATACATTGAAGATTGACTTAAAAAAGTGACTATGCCACAACATTCTTCCATTCTTCAACAAATCCTAGCACCAAATCCAAATGTACAATTGATTTCTCATGTCCTAATGAACATTGAGGTATATTTTTCAAATTTGGATGTTAGCATACTAGAGACTTTGATCCGTAAATGTCTTCATTGGAAATTCTTTTTCAAAATAGATATGATATAATAAATGAATAAAACTAAGCTTGGTGATGTTTTTTGAGTTTTTGTTTTGAAATTTGATTTCATTTGTTTTCTTGGAAATTCTCATTTGGTGGTATAGTAAGAGCCACCTCATTCACTAACCATTGACATGAAGATCTACAATAAAAGGGATGTTTGCAAAGAAGGAGAACAAGTGGAGTTTAGAGAGCTAAAATTTGAGGTTTGAGATTAATTATTCTTACTTTTATTCCAAATTTCAAGTGTATAAAGAATTATGGTATTCCCAAGTATATTCTCTTCTTTCGCCTTGTTGCGACCTGAAAGATCAAAAATGACAATTAGATAAGTTAGCCTTGAAATGAAATTTTGCAATAATATTCATCTATATGAAAATAAATTACTAGGAGATCTAAATTTATTATTCATTCAAAAAAAAAAAATAATCTTCAACTCATAGATTTGTCTCAAAATTTCTAAAAGAAAAATATTTTCTTTTAAAACAATAAATTTTTTTATTTCCAAATTGCTAATAAAATTACATACATAGTTCTATCATACATTGAAAAGAAAACATAAAAAATAAGAAAAAAAAAAAATAAAAATAAAAAACCATTAAAAACAAGTGCAATTTGTAGCGTTGTTGCTTAGTACTTGCCTCTTACGCAAAAAATAATTGTTAACAATGATTGAATGAAGTAATCGATAGCAATCATTGAATGCTTGAACACATTCATAAATCTAATAATGAAACACATTTGAATATGATGAAGGGAAGTAACGGAAGTAATTAATGGACTATATAACCTTGGAGCAAAAAAATAGAGATAGATGCATAAATAATTTTGGATGAAACATTAGCCCTAACATTATTGTTTGCTACAAAAATTAAGAGTTTATTGAAATGTGCTTATGCACATTTTATTTCATCTTTAGCTTATGAGACCAAATAAGGAGGACAAATTACAATGTCATATATATATATATAAGTAATTTTAAAAAAACTAATCATTGTAACAAACTATTTATTTAACTTTAAATTTATAGTCATCCTAATTCAACATCAAATAAATAATCTATGGTAAAAATTTTAGGCCAAAAAAATCAAATTGATATGTAGTATCCCATGCCATCTTAATTGCATGGCAAATAATTCACATGTAATAAAATATTTAATATAAAAAATTACAATGTATAGTATATTAAAGTAAAAAATTAAGTTACACAAAGGCTTAAGTGTGAGTGCAAAAGATTCCTACAAAATATTTTTATTTTATTTTATATTTTTAAGTTATGTTTAAAATTGTAAAAACAAAAGAGAAAAACTTGTTTATTGTAGTGTTAGCTTAAATTTTATTTTTTGTATTGCATCATGATTTAAAATTGAATTGTGAAAATATATAATATAAGTTTTATTAAGGTAAATGATTGAACCAAGTCCATTCAATAAAGTAAATCAACAAGGGAAAAATTAGTGTAATATGTAGAGTTGCTACTTTTGTTTTTTAAATTGGCCACTTTCCATGGTTAGCAAAAAGATGAAATGTAATGGCAATTTTTTATTTTATTTATTTTTTTCGAAAAAAAAATATTAACTATGGAAAAATCCATAAAATTTGGATTTTTTCAATAACTAATTTATGAGGATGCTTTGCTATTAGAAGGTTTTTTTCTTATTTTTATTTAAAATAATTTTTAATTCTGGAAAAATTTTGATTTTAAAATCACATAAATAACCATCCAGCGATCAAAAATTAGAAATTCAAAAATAATTTTAAATTCCAAAAAAAATAAATTTAATGTTTAATTTTACCAAAACTTTAATAAACTTTATAAATAGTTTCTAAAAATTTGTAAATTTATTCTGAATCAAACATTTTGAGACAAAACTGTTTAAGTTAGAAAACACAAAATAATAAACATTAAAAAGTAATTACAATAAAAAAATTTAAACATAAACAAAACCACAAAAATGAAATAATAAAAAAACATTAAAAAAATCAAAAACAAAACAAAATCATTATTAAAAAATAAAATAAAAAAACATATAATAAAATAAACATTAAAACAAACACAAATAAAAACTAAATACAATTAAAAATAAAATAAAACATATAACACAAAATTCATTAATAAAAACAATAAAAATAATTAATAAAATATAAACTTTGGTTTAAAACATAACCCCAACCTCAAAGGCCAAGGCCCACACATATGCATGAGGCCAAGCCAAAGCGCTTGAGACCAGGACAGTGGGCTCCCACGCGCATCAAAAACAAACCATGAGAGGCTGAGAACGACCACGAACACCCATGGAGTGAAACACAGCCATGAAGAACTTCATGCAGAGAAAGAAGACAACTAAATTTTTTTTTCCAAGCTAACTTCGATTCAACCTGTAACAAAAATCACACACTCATTCTGTATAGCTCCCAATTCTTGTTCAATGGTAGAATTTTTTGATTTGTAGAATGAATTTGGTAGTTAGATCCATTTTTGTAAGAAGGAAGATGAATTTAACTATAATTCAACATCTTGGTGGCATAAAATTGATTGACAGGTGTGCTGGAACAGTTAGATACTTGGAAATTTTCCCAATTTGTTTTGCTGAGTGTGTGTCAAATTGTGATATAGTTTGTGATTTTGTGACATGGTTAAGGATTCAAAGTTTAAATAAAGTTTTTTTTGCATTAACTTACAAAAATGTGCATTTGGTCTATTGGTAAATCATTTGAGTTGTGCGTAGTAGAGTTTGAATTTGGCTAAAGGTAAATTTTTAACTATTTGACATTTTGGCAACTGTGCCTAACCTTGTGACAATTTGGACAAACTGTTGCTGCCATGTGGAAATCCATGATTGGCCACCTATTGCCACGTCATTGCCCAATAACAGTGCTAATTCACCTTGTCACATCATCACTTAGTCACCTACCACGTCAGCATGCATAGTCACCTTTTCACATCAACCTACCATGCCATCACTTAGTCATCTTCCACTTCAGCATGCATAGTCACCTTCTCGCATCAATAGTTGACCAATCAATGCCACGCCATCTACCCACTTTAGTGTCCACGTGGCACCTTATGGTATTACCACGTGGCACTTTCTGGTGCTGCCACGTTGCACCGTTTGGAGCTACCACGTGACACCTATACAACATTTTTTTTACTGTTTCATAAAAACTCTAGAAGAGCATAAATTTCTCATACAATGTCTGTTTGAGGTGATTCAAGAATTGTTGGAAGGATATCGATGACCACTACATGATAGGATAGTTTTCATTATCATCTGAGACAATAAAAATTTGGTCATTTTTAAAATATATTTTGCAGCAATTTGACTTAAAAAATTCATTAATTCATTAAAAACATGTTTCTGATATGAATTTGGTTTAATTTGGTTTTTTAATCACTTAAATCCAACATCAAAGAGATAATTTATCGATAAAACATTGGCAGATAGTCCAAGGTGCACCGCTTCCCGACATGTAAAAGCGCATTTCATTTATCTTCCATGAATTTGTCATATAACACTGCTTATGAATTTGTTATGTATATATTATGTGAAGAGAGATTGATCACCTCTCTCCTTCAAAATTTTTACGTTTTATTCTAGATACTTGCTAAGCTTTTACAGGTTTCATGATGATCAAAGAGATCAATCTATGCATAAATGGTCTCCAAAGATCAATTTCGTTTTCAAAAAGAACATAAAGAATTCAAGTCCATGTCATATCACATCTATAATGAATCACTTAAAAATCCACTTCCACTTCAACATGCATAATCACCTTGCCAGGTCACCTTCTCGCATCAATAGTGGACCAATAAATGCCGCATCATCTACCCACTTCAGTGTCCATGTGGAACCTTCTGGTATTACCACATCGCACTTTTTGGCGCTGCCATGTTGCACCTCCTGGAGCTACCATGTTACACCTATACATTGTTTTTTTTTTACTGTTTCGTAAAAACTTCAGAAGAGCATAAATTTCTCATACGATGTCCATTTGAGGCAATTCAAGAATTATTGGAAAGATATTGATGAGAACTACATGATGTGATAGTTTTCATTATCATTTGAGAAAATAAAAATTTGGTAATTTTTTTAATAGATTTTGCAGCAGTTAGACTTAAGGAATTCATTAATTCATTAAAAACATGTTTCTGATATGAATTTGGTTTAATCTGGTTTTTGAATAACTTAAATCCAACATCAAAGAAAGAATTTATCGACAAAACATTGACAGGTAGTCCAAGGTGCACTGCTTCCCGACATGTAAAAGTACATTTCACTTATCTTCCATGAATTTGTCATATTAACACTGCGTATGAATTTGCTATGTATATATCATGTGAAGAGAGCCTGATCACCTCTCTCCTTTGAAAATCTTACATTTTATTGTAGATACGTGCTAAGCTTTTATAAGTTTCAGGATGATCAAAGAAGATCAATCTATGCATAAGTGGTCTGCAAAGATCAATTTCTTTTTCAGAAAGAACATAAAGAATTCAAGTCCATGTCATATCAAATCCATAATGACATTTCTATTCATCCATTTCCCTCTTTTTTGTGCTTACATTCCATCCATGAATTTCCATCTTCCTACTACTAGAGCCTAACTTCAAAACCATTTTTCCTTTGCAAGTTTCATACTTTCCTGCCTCACATTTCATCCCTAACCCATGAATAAATTTATTCAACGCACTTACAATGTTGAGTTCCCTCATTTCCATATTCATTTTTCCAAATAAATCTTGCTTGATAAGAACAAATATTTCTTCTATGGTCCTCTAAATCATACTTTATGCTCGCATTAGATGATGAGGGATTCATTATAGCCCTCCTTCTAACAAGTCTTGACCCATCAACTTCAACACATTATCTGGGTTTAGGACTAGAGTTCTTTTTAGTACCTTGAGGCTTGCATGCGTTAATGACAAGTTATCTCGCTAATAAACAATGGGAATACATCAATGTCCCCTGTTTTTCGAATCTTCTAGGTGACTCGACTTCAACTCATTATTCGTAGCTAGTAAGATGTACTTGGGAATCTTGACTCTCATTGACATTAATGGTGGGTAGTCTCATTTTGGCTAACGACATTCATTAATGGACGATAATCCAAAAATTTCTTTCTATGTTCAACATCAACAAATTTATTCACATAGATAAGAATTATGCCACGATGTAGATATGAATGAAGACTATATGATTTCAACAACTTGCAACTGTGTTCCAATAACTCAAGATTCAGTTTCAGAGTTCAACACGAGTAGCTTAGTTCCAACAATAAGGACAAAAAAGTTCCAATTTCATAATTCATCCTCTACAATCAAGAGATAAAGAAGTAGATCAAATTCTTTCACTTCAGATTCCATGATTGATCAGTAACAACCAAGACCTCATAAATATATAGTTCATTGAGTTTTCAGGTAGGTGCAGGCATGTTGTTTTCTAAAATTTAATCATTAATTCCTTGAATGCTAAAAGAATGTATTTGGAAAATTTCCTATGTGACATTGCTTTCCCCATTTTCAAAAAACAAAATAACTTTAGTTTGGGGGGATATTCATTACCATTTTTCAATTTCATATTCCATCACCTCATAAATTGTTGACCAACACGCTTCTCCCAACTAATTGATGATGTTCTTTGATTCAAAGATGGATATGTTTTAAAAAGATTCAAATCATGAGCAATGATAGATTGATATGTATATGAATAGGTCTTCATTGTGAATACATTCTCAAGTATTCTTTGTTGTAGCAAGAAGGAGAATAAAAGTGTTGTCAAAGAAGAACCAACACTTGAAATACTTATAGTTGCCATAGAAGAACCAACCACAAGAAATGCTACTTAGATATATTTCATATAAAGAAAACCTTTCAAAAGATGTAAGTCTTGAAAAAGTATCTCAAGTAGCAAAATGACTTATTGAGAAATATTCAAGGCTACAGAAAAGAGAAAAGAAGCTACAAACTAACATGACTTTAATCGATGAGCATGAATGCAAAGTTGCATGAGGACATGCAACATATTTAGTTGGGGGAAATGTTGGGTCTCCAAAATGTCATTAATTTCACACTTTTCTTTCACTTTGCTTCAAAATTTACCATATTTCGCAGCTCCATAGCTATGTAATAAGACCATCTTCATAATTAGATATGGGTTATACACATTATTTTCCAATATTTATGGTTAAATATTAGAAAAATAGCATGTATTCACTTATATATAAAAGTTGGATGAGTTTTGTGATGTGTGTAGGCATATTTGAAGATTACAAGATAGTCATATTTGGACTCCAAGACTCAAATTGGAATTTCCTCTTCAAACTCTTGAAGATTTGAGAAATATTTGAAATAATTGGTCAAACACATTTCATAGAGAAATATCATGGAAGTTGTTAGGCCCCTATACTACTAGTGTAACCCCTTATTGTTATTAGTACAACCCCCTAATTATATTGATGTACCCATGTGGTGTCCATATTGTTACTATTGTGCCCCATAGAAGCCCACTATTGTTATTATTGTGCCCTTACATTATTATTGTTATGTCGGCTCTGATTATATTATGACCCTTTAGACTCCTATATATAGAAAGGAGATCTTTTCACTTGTATCATCCCAGAATTGTTCTTTTGTGTAATGTAAAGGAGGTTGCCCCCTCAAAGAGACTGAACTCTAAGGTGTTCAACTATCTTTTCTATCTTTTTGTGAGCTGGTTTCATAACATTTGGTATCAGAGCTTTGGATTCTAGGGTTTCGCTGCTCCAAACAGGTCATCATAGCATTTTCGCTACATTTTTTTTTTTTTTTTGCGTCATTTCAGACACCAAAAAAAAACCCATTTGAGAAGAAATCACGTTGAAGCTTGGGTCCGAATTTCAGAGCTTGTCTCGCTATATTTTTGGAGATATGATCTGAGGAAGTTAGGGTTTTTGCAAGCTCCAAAATTTAAGCTAAAACAAGTCATCGTGAGATTTTCCCTATAACTCTTTCGCTACGAAGTTTCAGAAGCTAAAACAAAAACTCATTTGAGAAGAAATCAGTGTGAACCTCAGCTCCAAATTTCAGATCCTGTATAGCTATATTTTCTGAGATAGAGTCTAAGGAAGTTAGGGTTTTTGCATACCCCGAATTACATTCCAAACGGGTCACCGTGGGAAAATAGTCATAACTGTCTCTCTAAGCATCAAATTGAAATTTCGTAAGAAGTTTCAAAAAGAAAACAGGCTGTAGTTTCTTGTGTATATTTTTCAGATCCAAAGATAAAACCAGTGACATGTGACACTTCATACAAGTTCGCTCTTCTCAAAAGGTCTATAATCAGGTCATCGTGGGAGATTTGACATAACTATTTCTTGGATAATCAAATTCTAATCAGACTTGTGGGGTTAGAAAGAGAACTCAGAGAGCTACTGCGAAAGAAATTTCAAAACTTGGATTTTTGAAATTACAGAGTTACAGTCGTTTCAATATTGAGCTCCTAAAATCAAGAAAAATCGAGATGAGGAAGTTTGATGGCAAGGATCTGGTAAATTGGATACTACAGATGGAGAAATATTTTGATCTACATGGTGTACCACTATTACAAAAGGTATGTATTAAATCTTCATATTTAGAACTGGATCAATTTTTATGGTATAAAGGGCTTTGTTCTCGTAAACAAATTGTTACTTGGTTAATTTTCACGGAGGAAATGATAGCACATTATGAGGATACAAAGAGAAACACCTTCTTTAGAGCAACACCACAATAGTTGGAAAGAGTAAAAGGGCTTTGCTACATAGTGGAAAGTAAAATTATGGCAACAAGGAAGTCTACCCCTCACAACTATAAATATGGAAGTGTTGTTTCTCCTAGCCTTCCACAACCTGCAAGGGTTACACCACAACAATTGGAAGAAAAAAGAGAAAAAGGGCTTTGTTACAATTGTGATAAAAAATGCACTAAAGGTCATAAGTGTGCCGAGAAGAAATTATTTTACATAGAGTATGAAGAGGAGAAAGAAAAGGACCAAGAAACATCAAAAGAAGAGGATATATGCCAGTACCCAACCCTAGAGAAAGAAGAAATGAATCAAACCATATCTTGTAAAGCATTGGCAAGAATTACCACTCCTCAAACTCTCAAGTTAGAAGGACATATCAAGAAGAAAAAAGTACAAGAAGTGAAAGATCACATCGAGAACGAAGAAATGAATCCAACCATATCTTGTAATTCATTGGTCGAAATTACCACTCCTCAAACTATCAAGATAGAAGGGCATATCAAGAAGAAAAATGTTCAAGAAGTGAAAGATCACATCGAACATCAAGAAATGAATTCGATCATCTCTTTTAAAGCATTGGAAGAAATTAACACTCCTCAAACTCTCAAGATAGAAGGACATGTCAAGAAGAAAAATGTTCAAGAAGTGAAAGATCACATAGAGCATCAAGAAATGAATTTGACCATATCTTGTAATGCAGTGGAAGAAATTACCACTCCTGAAACTCTAAAGATAGAAGGACATATCAAGAAGAAAAAGATTCAAGTAGTGAAAGATCACATCGAGCATCAACAACAAGTTCTCCAACTTTTAAAGGATAATGCCACTTTGGTGCAAAATCGAATGAAACAACAGGTAAATCAACATCACAATGAAAGAAGTTTTGATGTAGGCAATTGGGTATTTTTATGGTTACATCATACAAACAAATGTCCCTAAAGAAAGCTATTTATGAGAAGGAAATGTTGGAAATACTACAGGCACTTATGAAATGGCGACCTTATCTAATGGGAAGACACTTCAAGGTAAAAACGAATCATGATAGAATTAAATACTTTTTAGAACAAAAATTATCTTCTTAAGAGCAAAAAAAATGGGTCACAAAGATGTCGGGTTATGACTTTGAAATCATCTACAAAAAATGGAAGCAAAGTGTTGTGGTAGATGCACTCTTAAGAAAGGACGAGAATGTGGAAGCATTGTTGTGCGCCATTTCTATTATCCAACTAGATTGGATAAATGAAACAAGGTATGAATGGAAGAAGGACAAAGAAGTGTGGCCACTCACTCAAAAGTTGCAGAAAATCCTAGTTCAAACAATATTTCTAGAGCTGGACGAGGAAGGAAAAATCATATTGGAACCTGGAGTAGTCACAGAAACAAGAACTCGACAACTATGAAATCAATCAATTTTATAGTATCTCATCAAGTGGAAGAAATTACCCGCTGAAGATTCCACATGGGAGGACAAGAATTTTATACAGAAGCATCAAGAACTACTCAAGCGTTGAGGACAACACTTTTTGAAGGAGAGGGGCATGTTAGGCCCCTATACTACTAGTGTAACCCCTTATTGTTATTAGTACAACCCCCTTATTATATTGATGTACCCATATAGTGCCCATATTTTTACTATTGTGCCCATAGAAGCCACTATTGTTATTATTGTGCCCTTACATTATTATTGTTATGTCGGCTCTGATTATATTATGACCCCTTAGACTCTTATATATAGAAAGGAGGTCTTTTCATTTGTATCATCCAAGAATTGTTCTTTTCTGTAATTTAAAGGAGGTTGCCCCCTTGAAGAGGCTGAATTCTAAGGCGTTCAACTATCTTTTCTATCTTTTTGTGAGTTGGTTTCATAACAAAAGTTTTCATAAGTGTCAGCGATCAAAGATAGGACATATTTGTGAGAGGATATGAAGATACTCATTGCTACATGTCAACACATGGTTGTAACCACATGAGATATTTGTTGATCTATGAGATATTTGTGGATCTACATTTATGAATTAGTTATCTTCGTTTTTGTATAAATAGGAGTGCCTTCTCCTCTCAAAAGGTGTGAAAAGTTTGAGAGCTATGCTCATGCTTTAGCGTAGAGTTTTGGATGTTAAGGATTGGCACTATGATTATGATTGATGTAATAAATACCATCATAATTCACTTTGGTATGGTTGTGCCTTCATGATGAAACTTGGTGTTTGATTAATAGTTTTCTCAATTTTCCACCTTTCATGCACTTCATGATGGCCACTTGATGAGTATGAGTATGAGAGTATTGTATGAGTAAGATATATTAGTTTTTTTGTTTGTTTTTGTTTTGTTTTGTTTGTTTGTTTGTTTGTTTGGTTTTTTGTTTTGTTTTTTTGTTTTGCTTTGTTTTGTTTTTTGTTTTTTGTTTTGTTCTGTTTTGTTTTTTTTGTTTTTTGTTTTTCGTTTTTGTTGTTGTTTTTTTTTGCAATGTTTATTTCAATTCATTTGATTAGATTCTCTGTTGCTCATTCCATTTATGTTCTTTTGTAGGTCAAACATTATTGCTTTCATTTCATAGATTTATTCCTTTTTAATTTGTTTGTTTTTAGATTCATAGGTAGTCATGAATGATTCTAATTTGATAATGCACACATTAGAAATTTCAATTGATCTCTCATTTATTTAAGAATAGGTTGCCTTTAAATTTCATAATTTAAGAATTCAATGCTTTCATAGTATAAGATTTGTTTCTTTCTAGATTAAATTTACTTTCCTATTGATAAGATACATTTACTTTCATGCCGCTAGAATAAACTTATTTCAGTGTCAATAGAGAAAGTTTATTTTCATGTCAATTGTCATTTCAATTTCATAGATTAAAATATTTCTTTCCAAGTTTCGAATTTGAGACTTTTGAAAAATAAAGTGTGTGCATACTCATCTTATACATTTTTCACGAATAGGTTTTATTTCAGTCTTGCAATTTTTTTCAATAGAGTAGAATTTCCTTTTTAAAATTGAAAGTTGATTTCTAACATATATTATGCAAGTGTACTTCGCAAATTCACGAACCCCAGGTTTGACAATTTAATGACAAATAATTTATCTAACAATTAAATTATCCAATAGATGCCAAAGGTATAAAACTGAGTCAAAGGTACAAAACAAGCCGAAGGTATAGAACTGATTCGAAAGTGCAGAATTGAGCTGCAGGTGCAAAACAAGCTAAAGGTATAGAATTGAGTCGAAGGTGTATAACTAAGCCAAAGGTACAACATATGGAAAAGGTACAGAACTGAATCGAAGATGCAAAAAAGATCGAAGCTACAGAACTGAGCCAAAGGTGCATAATAGGTTGGAGGTGCATAACTAATGTAATAGGGTGAAAGTGCAGAATAGGCTAAAGGTTAAGAACTGAGGTAATAGACCGAAGGGTCAAAGTAGCTGTGCGAGTTGTAGGGTTGAAGCTGACAAGTCAAAGTTGTAGGTTGTAGCTAGTTAGTGCAGGTTCAAGGAAGGACTTGTTGGAAGGGATGACTTGTTACACGGAGAAGGACTTGCTCTTTATATCTCATTTGAAGAGAATTCTAATAAGAGAAGATTTTTTCCAAGTTTTCCCCTTGGAGGGGTTTTGCTTGGCTGTGAGCCTGATTTACGAGTCTTCTATTGTTTCTATTTCGTTCTTGATATTTGTTTGATGAAAAGATATAACTAAAGAACATAAATAAACACTATAAAGTTCACAAGAATATATATATATATTATATATATATATATATATATATATATATATATATATATTATATATATATATATATATATATTTCTAAATTAGGCTAATTCTATTAAAGTAAGAAAACTATCATACCAGAGGCCGAAGCTATACTTAGCTATGCTAGAAGAGAGGCATCAACCAACAAAAAAGCTAGAATTGAATTGCCTAGAAGGGAAACCAATTCTTAACCCAAGGTTTTCAAAAATATAGTTTTGCTACCCACGCAGGGGAAACCAACGAATTAACTAGTTTTGCATCATTGTATCTGAAAAAACTAAAAAGGAAAACCCAGTTGAAGAGCTTAAAATTGTAGTGTTCCCCCAAACAATAGTAAAAGACAGAAACTAAAAAACAAGTCCCAGTGAACCTGAGACACATGGCGGCTGAGTGACAGTCTACTAGACAGGCACGTGGCACGTTGAAGGTCTGCAAGGTGGCAGTCCAAGCGATGAGCACAAGTCATCGAGGTGGCGGTTAGGGACGTTGCGATGAAGACTGCTCCTCCAAAATGAAACATCTGTAATCTTCCATGGCGCCACCTGCCAGTGGTTGAGCTTCCGTGTCACCCGCTTGCGTCTCCGGTTGCTCTTCCTCAATGATGCAACAATAATCATCGATGACCCAATTCATCTACTGAGCTGGTTCCACTTCCTTCCCTGCGCGTCTGGTTGGCAGTTCTGAGCTTCGTTCCCCTGCACCTTGAAGACTAGACTAAGCCAATTCCGTTTTGGCCTTGGGTTGGTTGCTCCCTGTAGCGGTGCGACCTCCCATCGCAATGCTAGAGAGCCTCATTGCTTCTGTGTGGCCCTCACCCATTGCTCTGTGTTCCTCAGGTGTCGCAATTTGAGCGCCAACCTCAAAGTCTTGAGCCTCCAAATTTTGCTTCTCCTCATGAAAACTGATGGTAATGGTTGCAGTGATGAAGGGTTGGTTCAGGGCAGAGCGAAAGGTAAATTGAGTGTTATGGGAGTGTGGCAGAGGAGCTGGCAGAGAGCTGCTGGGAGAAGGGCTGGTGGTGGAGGGAGGTGTAGCAGAGGCCCCCGAATGGAAGTGTCCTCTGCCATTGCGAGTATTGGGGTAGCGACTCGTGTGCTGCTAAGCCAGGGAGGAGGTGGTCTTCGAAGCCAACGATTGCCTGGAGCGAGTCAGGCTACCTTTGTTCCCACCTCTACGTTTGCGCATCCTATGGCGCACCATGCTTTCGGCACTAGAAGGCGGGTTGTGGTTTGAATTGGGCTCAGAGGGCTGCAGTATTGCAGCGGAGCTAACAGGAAAATCAATAGAAGGATGAGCTACCAGGGTCGAGGGGATGTGAATTTGCAGATTCAAGCTGTGGGTAAAATGGATGCTCGAACCAAATTCGATGCAGCAATAAAGATAGCATCGTCTACCAGTGGTTGTGCGGGATCGGGGTGCCACCGCTGCATGAGGGCAGAGGCATTGCAGGGACTAAGGTTGCAGAGGAGGAATTGCAGGAGCGACAGAGGCATTTTCCCAAGAGTCCATCATTGCTTTGAGCCGAGGTTGAGATCGGTTATCAGGGTGGCGGTAGTGTTCATTCAAGGCGCATTCATGGCTGTAGTTAATGCCATATTTGAATTTCTATGCCACCTTGTGGGAGGCCATGTGCGTTCTCCACACGCCAACCCAGTTGGTAGCCACCTAAACTACCACCATTTCCACCCACACTCGAGGAAGTTCACAAGGAAATATTAAGGTCAAGGAAAATAAGAATTTCAAGATGCCACTTTACATTTTCCAACAACTCACTGATCTTAGAACACCAACTTTCTGTAGCTCGTAAACCTTGGATATGCGAGCTAATTTGCTGCCTCAGAGTAGGCTGAAGTTACCTCAGAAGGTGTGAGTCTGTCATAACACCATGGAGGAATGAATTGGCCCTTTATATAATTTTTCTTAGGTCGAATGGGTGCATCCTTTGTGGAGCTAACTTGTCAATTTAGAGGGTTGACTTGACTAAAAGGACGCTGACCTTACATTTTGGAGCCAAAAATTTAATTTCAAAAATTCAAATTTCTTTCTTTTGAAAGTTGCAATGGGACATTGAACCAAAATAATTTTCTTTTGACTCCAAACTTTAAATATGCTTTACAAATTCATAATGAATCAAACATACATTATGAAGACTGACCATAGTTAAAAAAATCAACACTCCCTCTTAAGTAGGAAGGTATTTATAATGACTATTTAGATATTATCATGTTGACAAAATTTCTCTATGAAAATGTTATAACGGATCATCATCAATCTTGTCAACATATCTGACATCATCAACATCATCTCGCTATCAACCTCTAGTTGGAACCTCTGGCACACTATCATCATTAACTAGTAGGCATCTTTGAAATCAACGTCATCTTTTACCATCAACATCTTCCAGTAGCCATATCTGTGGTAGTATGAAACCCATGGCAATGTCATTAGCATATTAGGACTCACTCCTATAGACCGATTGGTCCCCATAGCCTTTCCCTAGGCCAAAATGTTGAGACCTCAACTAGATAGCACTCCTTCACCATTTCTAGTGAGCACTCTGGGCCAAGACCTCACTAAACCCTACTTGGTTGGTGATTGGGTCTAGATACTAAAAGACCTTACTAAACCCTTCCAGTGCGTGATAGGGTCTAGGACCTCACTCAACCCTTCCTTGGTTGGTGATCGGGTCTATGCTAAAGGACCTCAGTACACCTTTTAGTGTGTGATTGGGTTTAGGACCTCACTCAACCCTTCCTTGGTTGGTGATCGAGTCGAAATTATGAAGGACCTCATTTCACCCTTCTCGGTGTGTGATCAGGTCCACAAACATCACTATACCCTTTTTGGTGTGTGATCGGGTCCACAAAACTCACTACACCCTTTCTTAGTTTATGACTAGGTTTCTTTTGAGAGGCACTTGTTGGGTGTGGAGCACGATTATCTTCTTTATTTAGCGGTATCACTGTGTTGGACCCTAGTTCGTAATGTGGCGGCAATGTCACCCGTAAATGTGTGCCGCTAGAGGGTCCAGGAGGGGGGTGATGATGATTATTTAGAGCCCTCCCCTGGCGGGGGATTGGGGGAAGTGCCCTCGAAGCTAAAAATATATGTAAAATTGCCTTGTAAAATGTTGTAATTTTCTAACAACTGGTATCAGAGCCAAAGGTCTATTTGGCTGATAAACTCGCAGGAGAGAAGGGTTCCTAGTTTGAGTGGGAGCAATGGCGGAAGATGGTAGGCTTATGGTTGAAAAATTTAATGGCCAAAACTACCAGCAATGGAAGATGCAGATGGAAGATTACTTGTATTAGGACCTATACCTACCATTGAGAGGAAATACAAAGAAGCCGACAAGCATGATAGACATAGAATGAGATATTCTTGACAGAAAGACACTTGGAACAATACGACTGTGCCTAGCGGTGTCAGTAGCCTTTAATATTTCAAAGGAAACGACAACAGAGGGTTTAATGTCGGCATTAGCCAAATTATATGAAAACCCTCGGCCTAAAATAAGGTATTTCTTATGAAGCATTTATTTAATATGAAGATTTCAGAAGGTGGATAAGTTCTGTAGGCGTAACTTTTAATGATGAAGTTAGGGCTCTGTTATTTCTATGCTCATTGTTAAAAATATGGAATGATTTAGTTATGGCCATTAGTAACTCTGTCTCTGGATCTGGTACTTTAAACTTTGATGATGTTTTCGGCGCAATCCTTAGCAGGAAAATGCGACGGAAAAGCTCCGGTGAGACATTAGGTAATGCTTTGACTATTGAGACTAGGGAAAGAAAAATGGAAAGAGGAAAGAGCCTAGGATATCACAGTAAGGCAAGGAAAGGCAGATCCAAGTCCAGATTGGGGATAGTGTGTTGGAAATGCGAGAAGAAAGGACACTTGAAGAAATACTGCAAGTCTTGAAAGGGAAAAGAAGGAGACGCGCAACAAGAAAACAATCACGAAGAAAATGTGACAGGTGATGTGTTGCAAGATGATTTTACTTTTTCATTAGAAGTTATTATTGATGCCTGGGTGGTAGATTTAGGGGTCTCATTCCACGCCACACTTGATAGGAAAAATTTTCATGATTATGTTCAAGGATATTTTGGACAGGTTCGATTGGGTGATGATAAATCCAGTAAAATCATTGGAATGGGTACAATTTTCATAAAACAATAGAATGGAAATCAATGGCTGTTGAAGGAGGTAAGGCATGTTCCAGATCTGAAGAAAAATACAATTTCAACAGGGAAGTTGGGAGGTGAAGGTTGTGTAACTACTTTTACAGATAAAACCTGGAAGGTCACTAAAGGAGCCCTAGTAATAACACAAGGAGATAAGTTTGGTACATTGTATTTATGCAATGATATTTCTAATTTTGTTAATGCTTTAACCTCTACAGGAGAAGATACAACATTGTGGCATCATAGGCTTGGGCACATGAGTGAGAAGGGGATCTAAATTCTTCACTCAAGAAATTTGTTACCAGGTTTGAAGCATGTGGGTGCCACCACTACATGAGGGCAGAGGCATTGCAGGGGCTAAGGTTGCAGAGGAGGAATTGCAGGAGCGGCAGAGGTATTTTCCCAAGAGTCCATCATTGCTTTGAGCTGAGGTTGAGATCGGTTATCAAGGTGGCAGAAGTGTTCATTCAAGGCGCATTCATGGCTGTAGTTAATGCCATATTTGAATTTCTATGGCACCTTGTGGGAGGCCATGTGCGTTCTCCACACGCCAACCCAGTTGGTAGCCACCTAAACTACCACCATTTCCACCCACATCCGAGGAAGTTCACAAGAAAATATTAAGGTCAAGGAAAATAAGAATTACAAGATGCCATTTTACATTTTCCATCAACTCACTGATCTTAGAACACCAACTTTCTGTAGCTCGTAAACCTTGGATATGCGAGCTATTTTGCTGCCTCAGAGTAGGCTGAAGTTACCTCAGAAGGTGTGAGTTTGTCATAACACCATGGAGGAATGAATTGGCCCTTTATATAATTTTTCTTAGGCCAAATGGGTGCATCCTTTGCTGGAGCTAACTTGTCAATTTAGAGGGCTGACTTGACTAAAAGGACGCTGACCTTACATTTTGGAGCCAAAAATTTAATTTCAAAAATTCAAATTTCTTTCTTTTGAAAGTTGCAATGGGACATTGAACCAAAATAATTTTCTTTTGACTCCAAACATTTAAATATGCTTTACAAATTCATAATGAATCAAACATACATTATGGAGACTGATCATAGTTAAAAAAATCAACACTCTCTCTTAAGTAGGAAGGTATATATAATGACTATTTAGATATTATCATGTTGACAAAATTTCTCTATGAAAATGTTATAACGGATCATCATCAATCTTGTCAACATATCTGACATCATCAACATCATCTCGCTATCAACCTCTAGTTGGAACCTCTGGCACACTATCATCATTAACTAGTAGGCATCTTTGAAATCAACGTCATCTTTTACCATCAACATCTTCCAGTAGCCATATCTGTGGTAGTATGAAACCCATGGAAATGTCATTAGCATATTAGGACTCACTCCTATAGATCGATCGGTCCCCATAGCCTTTCCCTAGGCCAAAATGTTGAGACCTCAACTAGATAGCACTCCTTCACCATTTCTAGTGAGCACTCTGGGCCAAGACCTCACTAAACCCTACTTGGTTGGTGATTGGGTCTAGATACTAAAAGACCTTACTAAACCCTTCCAGTGTGTGATAGGATCTAGGACCTCACTCAACCCTTCCTTGGTTGGTGATCGGGTCTATGCTAAAGGACCTTAGTACACCTTTTAGTGTGTGATTGGGTTTAGGACCTCACTCAACCCTTCCTTGGTTGGTGATCGAGTCGAAATTATGAAGGACCTCATTTCACCCCTCTAGGTGTGTGATTGGGTCCACAAACATCACTATACCCTTTTTGGTGTGTGATCGGGTCCACAAAAGTCACTACACACTTTCTTAGTTTATGACTAGGTTTCTTTTGAGAGGCACTTGTTGGGTGTGGAGCACGATTATCTTCTTTATTGAGCGGTATCACTGCGTTGGACCCTAGTTCGTAATGTGGCGACAATGTTACCCGTAAATGTGTGCCGCTAGGGGGTCCAGGAGGGGGGTGATGATGATTATTTGGAGCCCTCCCCTGGCGGGGGATTGGGGGAAGTGCCCCCGAAGCTAAAAATATATGTAAAATTGCCTTGTAAAATGTTGTAATTTTCTAACAACTGGTATCAGAGCCAAAGGTCTATTTGGCTGTTAAACTCGCAGGAGAGAAGGGTTCCTGGTTTGAGTGGGAGTAATGGCGGAAGATGGTAGGCTTATGGTTGAAAAATTTAATGGCCAAAACTACCAACAATGGAAGATGCAGATGGAAGATTACTTGTATTAGAAAGACCTGTACCTACCATTGAGAGGAAATACAAAGAAGCCGACAAGCATGACAGACATAGAATGAGATATTCTTGACAGAAAGACACTTGGAACAATACGGCTGTGCCTAGCGGTGTCAGTAGCCTTTAATATTTCAAAGGAAACGACAACAGAGGGTTTAATGTCGGCATTAGCCAAATTATATGAAAACCCTTGGCCTAAAATAAGGTATTTCTTATGAAGAATTTATTTAATATGAATATTTCAGAAGGTGGATAAGTTCTGTAGGGGTAACTTTTAATGATGAAGTTAGGGCTCTGTTATTTCTATGCTCATTGTTAGAAACATGGAATGATTTAGTTATGGCCATTAGTAACTCTGTCGCTGGATCTGGTACTTTAAACTTTGATGATGTTTTCGGCGCAATCCTTAGCAGGAAAATGCGACGGAAAAGCTCCGGTGAGACATTAGGTAATGCTTTGACTACAGAGACTAGGGAAAGAAAAATGGAAAGAGGAAAGAGCCTAGGATATCACAGTAAGTCAAGGAAAGGCAGATCCAAGTCCAGATTGGGGATAGTGTGTTGGAAATGCGAGAAGAAAGGACACTTGAAGAAATACTGCAAGTCTTGAAAGGGAAAAGAAGGAGACGCGCAACAAGAAAACAATCACGAAGAAAATGTGACAGGTGATGTGTTGCAAGATAATTTTATTTTTTCATTAGAAGTTATTATCGATGCCTGGGTGGTAGATTTAGGGGTCTCATTCCATGCCACACTTGATAGGAAAAATTTTCATGATTATGTTCAAGGATATTTTGGACAGGTTCGATTGGGTGATGATAAATCCAGTAAAATCATTGGAATGGGTACAATTTTCATAAAACAATAGAATGGAAATCAATGGTTGTTGAAGGAGGTAAGGCATGTTCTAGATCTGAAGAAAAATACAATTTCAACAGGGAAGTTGGGAGGTGAAGGTTGTGTAACTACTTTTACAGATAAAACCTGGAAGGTCACTAAAGGAGCCCTAGTAATAACACAAGGAGAAAAGTTTGGTACATTGTATCTATGCAATGATATTTCTAATTTTGTTAATGCTTTAACCTCTACAGGAGAAGATACAACATTGTGGCATCATAGGCTTGGGCACATGAGTGAGAAGGGGATGTAAATTCTTCACTCAAGAAATTTGTTACGAGGTTTGAAGCATGTTGATTTAAAATTCCGTGAGATTTGTGTTTATGGAAAACATAAGAGAGTTAGATTCCTCAGATTTGGGAAAGAAAATAAGAGCGAAAAATTAGAGCTTGTGTATACAGATGTATGGGGACCTGCTCAGGTATCATCTCTCGGTAGCTCTCGTGATTATGTTACTTTGATTGATGATGCAACTAGAAAAACGTGGATTTATTGTATTCAGAATAAATCTGATGTATTTGATTCTTTCAAGAAATGGAAAGCTTTGGTTGAAAATGAGATAAGAAAAAGGTTGAAGTGTCTCAGATCACACAATGGAGGTGAATATTGCAGGAAAGAGTTTGATAGGTATTGTTCAAAGAATGAAATTCACAGAGAAAAGACAATTCCAGGAACACAACAAGAAAATGGTGTGTCAGAAAGGATGAACAGGAAAATCATGGAGCGTGTAAGGTAAATGAGATTACATGCAGGATTGCCTTTACAATTTTGGGTAGATGCTATAGATACCACTGTTTATCTAATAAACAAAGGGCCTTCGAGTTCCTTGGATAGTGGTATTCCAGAGGAGGCATGGACAAGTAAAAAGGTGAACTACTCATTTTAAAAGACTTTTGGTTGTGAATCCTTTGTCTACATTAATAAAGAAAATAGAACAAAGTTTGAGGCAAAATCAAAGAAATGTATTTTATTGGATATGGTTTTAATGATTTTTGTTATCGCTTTTATGATTATGAAAAACACAAAATAATTAGAAGAAGAGATGTCATATTCAATGAAAATGTTTTCTATAAGGATCAGATGTAGAAAAAGAAACAGGAAAAAGAAAACAAAAAATACACAGTGCTTGATGAGATCACAGAAAAAGTGAAGGTGCCTCAAAATCATAATGATCATCCAGAACAACAATAACAACAAGCACCTCAAACACCTGAAATTGGTGTTAGAAGATCTACCATGATAGGTAGACCCCTTGAACGATACTCTCCTTCATATATTATGTATTGTTGACTGATTCTGGTGAACCAAAATGTTATGAAGAATTAGTGCAGGTAGAAACCAAGAAGAAGTGGGAGCAAGCAATGAAAGAAGAGATGGACTCCTTAGCACATAAACAGACTTGGGACTTAGTCAAGTTTCCTGTAGGTAAAACAACATTGCAGAATAAATGGGTTTATAGGTTGAAGGAAGAAGATGGAGGTAGAAAAAAGTATAAATTTATACTTGTGGTGACGAGGTTTGCACAAAAAAAGGGTATAGACTTTGATGAGATATTTTCTTTTGTTGTTTAAATGACTTCAATCAAAACTATTTTAAGTTTAGTAACAACTGAAGATTTGCATCTTGAGAAGTTAGACGTAAAGACAACCTTTTTCCATGGGGATTTGGAGGAAAAGATATATACGCAACAACCACAAGGATATGAGGTAAAAGGGAAGGAGAAACTAGTGTGTAGGTTGAAGAAGAGCTTGTATAGCTTAAAACAGGCTCCAAGGCAGTGGTATCTAAAATTTGACAGGTTTATGTCTAAACAAGGTTATACTAGATGTCACTTTGATCATTGTGTTTATCTCAAAAGGAAAAATGATGGAAACTATATTATATTGTTATTGTGTTTAGATGACATGCTTGTTGTAGGTTCTAACATGCATGAAATAAATGCGCTCAAAAGAAAATTTGTAAACTCATTTGGAATGAAGCATTTCGGTGCTGCAAAACAAATCCTTGGTATGAGAATAACTAGAGATAGGAAGAATCACAAATTAACATTGTCTCAGAGTGAGTACATACAAAAGGTGTTGAAAAGATTTAATATGCAGAATGCAAAACCAGTTAGTATACCTTTGGCTAGCCATTTCAAACTAAGTAAGGAGGTGTGTCCCAAGACTCAAGAAGAAATGGCTTATATGTCTAAAGTTCCATATGCATCAGTAGTTGGAAGCGTAATGTATGCAAATGGTTTTCACAAGGCCTGATATTGCACATGCAATGGGAGTTGTAAGCAGGTACATGAACAATCCAGGAAAATAACATTGGATAGCGGTGAAGTGGATTCTCAGGGATTTGAGAGGTACCACAAATCAAGCATTATGCTTTGGTGGTTCAAACATTGCTCTACAGGGATATGTTGATGCAAATATGGCAGGTGATAGAGATAACAGGAGGAGCACCACAAGATATGTGTTTACTGTAGGTGGAACAACTGTCAGTTGGGTTTAAAAACTACAAAGTGTTGTTGCACTCTCAACGATGGAAGCATAGTATGTTGCTGCTACAGAGGCTAGTAAAGATATGATTTGGTTACAAAGGTTTCTGGATGAATTGGGTAAGAAGCAGGAGTTGTGCAGGTTATATAGTGACAAACAGAGTGCCATACATCTTGCAAATAACTCTGCATTTCATTCCAAGACTAAACATATACATCTCAAGTACCATTTCATATGATCAGTGTTGGAAGATGGACAGTTGAAGCTGGAAAAGATACACACTAGCCAGAATCATGCAGATATGTTAACAAAAGTTGTAACCAGGGAGAAACTGAGATTCTGCTCAGTTTCAATTGGTCTTCAAGTATGATGATGAAGATGAGAAACAACTAGGTCCAAAGTGAAGTCACTGTCCAGCAAATGAAGCAGCGGTGGAGTTTCTATAATTAGTGTGCAAGTGGGAGATTGTTGGGTGTGGAGGCTAATTACCTCTTTATTGAGAGGTATCGCCACATTGGACCCCAGTTCGTAATGTGGCAGAAATGCCGCCCATAAAATTGCCTTGTAAAATGTTGTAATTTGCTAACATCACTCACTCAGATTTACCTGTTGAGCTCTATGGGCCTCTTGAACCTATTCTCCCTAGTGGGAGAATGTTAATCCATTCTGGTGTCAAATCAACACTCCCTCTCAATGAGAGGGGTAATCTCTAGAAGCTCTAACGTGTCTCTGGAGTACACAAAATTCTCTCTGGGAAACAAATTCATCAAAACATTGGTTGGATGCTCATCAGTAGAGATGTACCCGAGCCTCATCACTCTCCTTTGGACCATGTCATGGATGTAGTGGTACTAGATCTCAAGGTGCCTTGACCTGTCATCATGTTGTCACTTGCACCTAATCAACTAATGCTGCTTCATAGATTGCCTTTCAAGATGCAACATACTTTTTCTTTGAGTGAAACAAATGCATTTCTTTATGCTCATCCACGAGATCAGAGCCCAATCAAAAGCGATATATAGACTCTCTATGTTTTCAACACTCCTTGTCCTATAGCTGAACTCTTCTGTTTGAGACATCTCTCAAACCATAATTAACTATGATATGATCAACTGTACCATGCTAGTACTTTAACACATGTTGAAATATATTCCTTGGCTCAACCATAAATTTATCTGATTCATTTTTCTTTATCCACCATATTTTTTGGGTATTATTCCTAAAACATATCTTGTCATAACAATCCTGATTTTCTCCCCTTTGTCATAGGTATTGTTAGCAACCTAGTCAAGATCCTTCCATCCCTCTTAAGATGAGTAATAGTTCCTAGATATACCTCTTCCTTTAGATAAAATATTTCGATCAATGTAACTCCCTCTGACATATGAGTTTTTTTTTACTTCCATCAACAAATCATGCAGAATCAATCACTAATTTGAATGCATCAAATCTGATGAGCCTATACAAATCCTTCTTTCTACTTAGAGGTGTACGAATTCTTCATGTACCTCATTATATTGAGGTATTTCACTTCTTTCATCGAGAAATATGATTTTTACAGAAGTGTACCTGACAAGGTGTCCCTTCATAGCCTTCTTTCCTCTTGCTATGATAATCTTTCGCTTCGAATTTTATGCCATCTAATCATAAGGCATTCTCCTCCCTCTGAGTCCTGATATTTTCCATTACAATATCTCTCAACACAAAGAGTCTTTTTGTCACCACTTTGTTATGTTCTTCAATCTGTTGCCAAGGCTTTGACAACCTTCATCATGTACCAACAATCCTCCTTAGGAATCTAAGGAATAACAATCACAACCAAGCAAATAATTTAAGGGAAAGAGACTAAATACTAGTACAATCAACAATAATTGTGACAAAGAGATATAAAATACTTATCTTTGTTATGAGGAGTGAACTCATTCTTAATATTTGACTTCTTGCAACTTCACTATCCTCATATTAAGCATTAGAATGATGTTATACCTCCCTTATATATGCTAGGGCTTCTCCTTTTAGAAGAAATGATCACTCCTATGGTTCTTCCCACAAACCCTAGAAGTTTCTTGTTCAAATCCTCACTAGGATTTAGAAACCCTAGATATTTCAAAACCCTAGAATTTCTGTCAACAATTCATTATTGTCACCATAATAAGTTGGATCGTGTTAGTATCTACATACTTCCATCAGGGATCAAATTTTCTCTTTGAATTTTCATTTTAGGGGGTATCATACTGAAATTTTTACACCATTTCATTAGGTCATGTCAAGCTGATCCACTGATGGTTGTCTTCTCTTCAGAAAATCTAATTTCTCCCTCATAAAGTATATTTGCTGACCCATCTTCAGGTTATCTTCAATCATGGTTTCATGGTCAAAATGCAATCATGTTTTCATTAGGTCTTAGGGTTTCATTTCCAAGGTCAAGGACATGATTTAAAGGTGTAAATAAAAGGCAGCAAGGGGATGAGGATGATAAATAAATCAAGAATGATGGCTAGTAAGTCATAGTCACTATATAATTATCTTTTTAACTAATGTAATTTTCACCTCAAAAAACATGTTTTTGAGGTGAAAACAAAGTATTTATGAGTTAATTGGTATTTATTATGTAATTTTAAGTCACTTTATGTAATAAATGATCTCGGCTGAACCAATGCATCTCTCCTTGCTACAAGAAAAAGAAACACTACAAAAATCAGTTCAAATTGAGCACCATCCACCTGAAAAGGAACAAAGAAGAAAAGACATTAAAAACAAAGATTTGTAAAAGGTAAAGAAACATTAGAAAGTGGGTTTTTCTAGTGAAAAATCAAAATTTACTCCTCTATAAGGTGTCACATTTCATTTTCAAGTTCATCATTCTCATTTGGCAAAGAAGGAGTCAAAAAGTGAAGAAAAGAGGAGAAGTTGAGTGAGTTTTGGGCCAAGGAGAAGTGGCGCTGCGTTTCGGGAGTTTGGTGCTATGCGTTTTAGGCAGTGGAGGTGGTGATGCGCGTACAAGCTGAGCGCTGCGTAGGGCATTTCCGGCAGTGTAAAATAACATTGCGCTGCGCGTTCAGGAGGGTGCAGCGCGCCTTTAGCAGGCACTGCGCATTGAGCCGCAAGGACCAAAAAAGGCTCCATCTTCATAAAAACTTCCAAAATCACCCTCTCATCCCTCAAACAAGTAAGTTGCCTCACTATACACCACCATTGATTTGCAATTGAAGTGTTTGAAGGTAATTTACCATGACAATGTAAAACCCTAGATTCTCCCCTAGTTATGCCTAAAAGCCTAACTCCTATTATTCCTCCCACCATCTATTACTAAAGCCCTGAAACTCTCCCCTATATCACTCCATAACATTCTATACCCCCTTGTCCTTCATCCCACAAGCTATACTTCAAAAAAGGACCCAAGCCCCTCTCCATAATTTTCATGATTCCTACCCTCCCATTCACTTTCTAGCCCACCAAACACCTCACAAGGTCATTTCACATTTCCTTATTCCTAATCACTCTTGCTCACTCCCTTCATCCCTTTTCTAGGAGTGCATAGCCTCAAAATTTGAAAACATGGACAGAGAAGACAAAGTCTATGAGGAGGAGGAAAACACTGTCAGTGACAGTTTGACAGATAAACCTCAGCATCAGAGATAACCACACAAGGGAGGCAAAATTATCAGAGAAGAGCCATCAAACCTCAGAGAATTGCAAGCCTCTTAGTTGGCTGTCACTTGTTTCAGACATCTAGGGTGCTATGAGTTCTGTGAGCAGGTAGAGAGAGTTCAACACCACCCTGAGCTCACCAAGCTTTTTGTAGCCAAGCTTCGGAACAACAAGATGACTCTTGCTGGGGTGACATTTACAGTTTCACCTTCCATTATTGCAAATGCAACTAGGGTTCCGAATGTAGGGGATAAGTGGTACAAGGCACAAGACTTGGATGAACACTATTATGAGCCTTATATCAAACCCAAGTACAGAAATGAGGCAAAAATGATTTTTCCTTTCAGATTTCTTGAAGACAAGTATGCCCCCATGATGAAAATCATCATGAAATATTTCACTTGTGAGGGCAGATTTTCCAGACTGTACACCTATCATATTAGGCTTCTCATGCATTTTACTAGGGCGAGCATGTTAAACCTCCCTTATTTCTTTTTCAGGAATATTGATAAGATGACCAACTTTGTGTAGAAAAATCCCTACCCTCAGCAGATGAATAGTCTTTATCATTATTCCCTGATCAAGATGATTATGCTTCATCATCTTAGCCTCCTCAACATCTCTTGGGAGACATTTATTGCTTATGACATCTTCAGTGGTCCTCAAATTCCTCCACCAGTGTCTCAAGAATTAGGAGGACCTTCTAGCATTGCTTAGGTAAAGACAGATGAGAAGGCCAAAGAGATTAGAGATATTGAGGTGCCCGGGACCTACATGACATACTAGAGGGGCACAAAGAAATTGTTTGCAGCTGATAGGTAAGTGTTTGCTTCACAAGATGTGGAGGGGACCTTGCCTTCTTCATCAACTCATAGGCAAATGTTTGCTCCATAGGATGTGGAAGGGACCTTACCTTCTTCATCAACTCATAGGCAAATACTTGCTCCACAGGGTGTGGAAGGGGCTTTTCCTTCATCAAAACAACAGGAACAAGTGCAGCATTTACACAAAGGGAAAGAAAAGATGCCAGAGGAAAGTTTTGATGATGAGGAGGAAGATAGAGACTTTGATTTGATAAAGCATAATGAGCCAGAGCATCATTATACTCATCATCGCATGGAAACAATTGACTTAAAGGCTCAGAATGAAGAAACAATAAAGGACATCATCATACAGGAAAAGGAGGCTTAGGGCCAAGCAATTATGGACAATTTGGAGAGAGCCAAGTATGCCATCACATATTTGGAACAAGAGAACAAGCAGTTGAGTGACAAGGAGGTCCTCATGGAGCTGGAACTTGTCAAGATAAAACGACAAGGTGACAAGGGTGAACTAGCTATCCAAAAGGAAGAGGCACCGACCACTTTGACTCCTATTGAGAAGGAAATTGAGGATGATAGAGAGATTTGGCTTGAAAGAGTCAATTTTCACCTAGAGAAGCTGTTGCAGAAGGCTAATAGGGACAACCAGATGATCAGGCACATGGCCTACCATTACAGGACCCGAAACAAAATTTGCAACATGACGGTCAAACAGATGAAAGCTAGGCTAAGGCGGGCTCTAAAGGGAAAAAAATAGGAGGATAGGCTTAGGTTGCTTGCTAAAGATTTCTTGGCTCATTAAGATGCTTGATGATGGTGCTGCTCACCAATTTTGGTCAGGTTTGGAGGAGATTTTATTTTTTGCAAATTTTGGAAATTGCACAAACAGAAAATCTGGCTCAACACGCGTTGCGCTTTTGCTAGCGGCACCCAATCGACAAATGACTTACATTTTTGGATTTAGAGCGATGAGTACATGCACCCTATGGATTTGCTAAGTTTTTGGGGCAAAACTGGTCCACCAAAAAGTCAAAAAACACCCTAAAAATGACCTTTCTGTCACTTTTTGGACACACAAAAGCAATCTTGGGAGAATCAACTTTTGAGGGGTCAAATAAGCTTCAAATGAAGCAATTCTAGGTGTTTTGGAAATTAGACTTGAAGATATTTCCAATGAGCTATCATGAGCTCAATTTGGATGCAGGGAAGGCCTCCAAAAGGGACCTGAACGTGGCGCTGCACATAGGACAAATTTTGCACAGGATGGCCATTTTACCGTGTTTTGGCTGTGTTCATGGATTTTTTCTCATGGAGGATGCTTTAATACTATAAATGATCACTTGGATTTTAAATATGATTGATAATTAGTAGTAGAGGGTAGATTCATTAGACTAAAAGTCAATTTGAGCACAAATGAATCAATTTTCCCACTTTTAGAGGCAAGTTGTTAGGATGACTATATTCCAATTTCTTGTTTAGTGTTGGTTAGATTAGCTCCTCATCTTAGGGATTCGACCCCTGAGGATAGGAGGAGGTTGAAACAATGCCTATATCTTCTTCTTCTTTCTCATTGTAAAGGGTTGGACTCAGCTAGATGCTTATGCCTTGATGATACACCATTTTTTAGCAGTTTAGCAGGAGATTAATAAAAATTGTAACTATTTTTTTGGCATCCATGTGGTATGAAGTTTTAGTTCAGTTTCTTCTCTTGTGATCATATGTTAATATGTTTTGTGTACTTCATTAATCATTTCATTGTTTCTAAGTGAATTTTTTCAAGTTGATAGGTAGAATTCATAACATCACTGCTCTGCTTTGGGGAAATATTCACCATTGTATGTTTTTATACAATTTAGGAATGATCCATGGTAATAACATGCTTTTCCTAGCTCCTCACCAGTCTTAAAACACCTCACCCATCAAGCCCTAGAGTGCTAAGCCTTATACCTACCTTAACCCATTGAACACCCTGCAATTTTGACCTAATTCCCTAGCCCTAACTGTATGGCTCCTCCTGATCCAGTAAAACCCCTTCAAAAATAAATCAAACCTTGTGCTACTATACCTAGTCTAATACCCTTTTCTTGATCCAGTAATCTTGGCTGAGATCCTTACGGAGAGAGCCCTTTCCCAGCCTAGTAGGGCTAGCTACTTGGCTAAGTATGGTTTGTGGTTACCCTGGCTATGCCTTCCTTCAGCCTGAGGTTCAATCCAAGTGATAACATAGTGGCGACCATACTAGGGAGCGAAAGATTAATCACCCCAATAATATCTTTCATTTGAATTCTTAAGCTTGTGGATGATGAGTTTTAGAATGTACTAGGCTGAATTGGAAAGTTGTAAAGCAATATACAAAATTTCAAAATTGAGCATACTGGCTTTGCGAAAGTACACCAGATCCAATCCAGATCCGAATCCTACAACCATTGTCAGTGATCCTCATAAAATTGGGTGGAAATCTAAGAAAGCTATAGATAAATTTAGTGTAGCAGAAGAACAATCAAGTGAAGTTTTCATTCCTTGTGTTCATTCACTCCCGGAAAGGTTAGACACTCTGCAAGATATTGAGTTTGATGTTCATTTTGAGCAAAGTCTATTTTGTAGTAAATCTTTGAGTTGGATTGATCAAATAGTTGTTGATTCCTCTATATCTCTTGAATACCTCGTTGAAGATTTGTTTACAAAAAGTAAATCAAGGTCATAACTTATTCATGCTTTCGATTGGTTGCAAAACCTTTGTTCAAACGTAGACATTTTGGTGAAAAATAGGCCATCTTTTAATTTTCAAAATAGCTCCTTTACATCTACTGCAACTCAAACAATTCCTTACCCATTGCTTTCATCTTTATAGATAGTCCATACTATTACAGCTGTTGTTAATTCCCCTTTGAATATACCGAGTACCCCAATCCTTGCTTTAAATCCACCTCCCCCACCTAGAGTTATGGCTGCTCGATATGCACCCCTTGTTTTACCTCAGAATTTGAGTGCCATGCCTGCTGATTATCAAACCAAAATACCTTTATTTGATGCCACTCAAACCATTACAGCTCAGCAACATGTAGATAAAATGAATGATTTCTTTGACCTCCATGAAGTAGAAATTGAATATGTGACGATGAGGTTGTTTGTACAAAGCTTTGGAGGTGAAGTTAGGAAATGGTTTAGAGCCTTACCAGTAGCTTCTATCACCACTTTACCAATCCTCCATAGGTAGTTCCTGGATTGATGGGAGGTGAAGAAGAATCCACTTCAGATTTTTTCCGTGATCCAAATGGATCCTAGAAACCCTCCAAGTATTCAAACACTCGAAACTATCGCATGAGAAGAACTTCTCAAAAAGTTGGATAACACTATCGAGAGGCAAAAACATGAAGAAATAAATGAAATAAGGCTTATCAGAGGCTTAAAGCAACTTTGCATCAGAGTCATCGGATCTGGCCGATCAATAGTTTAGATTCGATCGGCCAATCGCAATCAGCGATGGAAAGTGGAGGCAATCGAGGGCTATCACATGACAGTTGCAATTGTGATCAGCGCGGTCAACGAGGACCGTCGATCAAGCGCGCAGATCGACGACCCATGTTAACGTGGAATATCACGATCGGCAAACACAGAGGAGCGATTACAAACGACCCGGGGTATTTGTGATATGTGATTGCAATCAATCACATCGCAATATCGCATCAGAACTATTCAAAGGATTGGGGCAGATAATAACTATGATTACAATAGCCAGACCCGATAAAGATTATAAACGATATTGAATATAATTTGAGATCCAGAAAACAAGGTTTTCCTGTGTATTTGCGTTTTTCGTTAAATAAAGGAAATACAAAGGATAAAGCACTGATGCAATGGAACCAGACCCAAAAGGGTTTATTAATGCTGTTGTATATGATTTCAAGTCCGATAAAGCCATTTTATGGGGATTTTCAATGTTTTAATGTATTTTAAATATAAAAGGGAAATCACAATACAAGCGGGATTTCAGGGGGGCCAAAGGTGGTAAGTGGTTTGGGTTGGGCTCCACCCGATCCCATACATTGACTAGCACGTGTCCAAGCTAAGGAGAGAGAAAACCACCCTCATCGGGCGGTCAACCCCTGTACAGAAGAGCCGCTTGAAATGAACCACAACCATTATATCTGGATCTCCCAGATCAACAGTGGAGATGCGATGTTGATATACAGGTGGACCCGATAGGAGTTATAAGGCGAAATGTATAACATTTCAAATTCGAAAAGTAGTAGTTTGACGGATTTTCAAAGTTTTTAGTGTATTTCTCTGTGAACACAGAGAATGCAGTTTCTGGGAATTTCAAAGGCTCAATGACCCGTTCCATTACAATACATGTGGCCACCATCCCTGAAAGCATTTAGCAATGATTGCTAATGCCCAAAGGGGGATCTGAGTTGATAGAGGTCAGGAAGCCAGAAAGTTTGAGAAGGTGAAATGAACAAACAACGCAGATTGGCTTTAAAGCCACAGATAGAGAGCAAACAAAAATAGGCAGTGATGAGATAGAGCGAAGACAGAGACAGAGAGTGATAGAGAGAGTCTGTGTACTCAGAGAGGCTTGAGAGGTTCAAGCAAAACTGTTGTTGTTGTATCTGTTGTGTGTTGAGACTCAAATTGAGCTCATACTTTTGTAAAACACTGTTTTTGAAGACATAATAGAGATGTTGCCACTAAAGGCTGGACCAGGAGACGTAGCCCAGGAGTGTTGGGAGAACTCCTTATTAAACTTGTTGTGTTTATGTGTGTTTGTCTATTATGTTCTTTAACTACTTCATTTTCTATGTATTTCACAATCTTATCGATCCATTGCACAAAGTAACATAGGCATATCCATGCACATGAGTCTGTAATACCTCAATTATTGTCTTAGATCTCATTATCAGATCAAGTGGTACCAGAGCTTTAGGTTTGTTAAGGTTAGACAAGCTTGTGCTAGATTGTTGAATGCTAACTAGGTCAAGGCTAAAATTAGGAGAGGGAGAAATGGTTGAGACTAACCCAGAAATAGGAAGAGTTTATTCTAGGAGGAAAATGGCAGAAGAAATTCCCTTGGAATTAGACTCTCAGTTCATGGATAGTTTCATGACCATGAGAGCCATGGTAGAAGAGATGTATCGAGAATTTAAGAAAGGTCGAGGTGAAGATACTTCAATCTCCAAACAAGATAAAGGAACATAGGAACGTCTTCTAGATGGCAATTCAGAAGGAAAAGGGAAAGGGAAAGAGCCTCCTCTATCAACACCTCCTTCTATCCCTTTGATTAAATTAGATGTAAAATTTGATTTGCCAATATATGATGGAGAATTAAATGCAGAAAAGCTAGATAACTGGATTAGATAGATTGATGTATATTGTAGGGTGTAGAACATCAATTCAGAAAGGAGAAAGATTCAGCTGGCCAACCTTCGCCTTGGAGGAACTACCCTCAAGTTGATTTGAAGAAGCATGGTAAAATTCTTTCTACCTGTAATGAATTTGTTTCTGCCATTAAAAAACAATTCTATCCACTAGCTTATATGCAAACTCTTCGCTAATTAAAGGGGCAAAGTGTATAAAGCTATACCCAAGAATTTAGAAAAAGAGCTTTAATTCTAGGCATTTCTCTAGACTCACCTGAAACTTTGCTGAAGTATATAGGTGGTCTACACAGCTATTTGAGGCACACCATTCTCATGTTTAACCCCACTAGCATAGATGAGGTATTCGTTTAGGCTACACATCTAGAGGCTAGAGGCAAGAATATGAACCCAGAGATTGGGGGATCATCAAAACCCACTGCAAGCAAGAACAAGGAAAAGGGGAAGCAGAAGTGGAAAGAGAGGAAGACAAACGCTATACAAAAAGACAAACCTTCATGCACTCACTGCAAGAAGGATGGACATGATGATGAACATTGTTGGTCTTTGCATCCAGAGTTGAAACCCAAGAAGTTCGTTGGCAAGAAGAAGAAGACTACTACTGCTATTCAGAAAGATTTGGGGTCAGACACAGGTGATGAAACAACAGTCACAGTTGCAGGAATAAAAGGTAAAATTCTGAAGCATCTACTAGTAATTCTGCACAATCTATTGATAATGAAGAAAATGAGAGGAAAAGACATGAGTTTTTTCATATTAGAGTTATTTACACGCATCAAAAGGCTGATACTTTATTTGATAGTGGTTCACAAGTAAACTTGATTTCTGAAGCACTTGTAAAGAAGTTGGGACTACTAACCACAACTCACAAGAAGCCATATCCATTAGGTTGGGTGTGTGATAAAGCAAAGCTACAAGTGACTAGACAATGTAAACTTAGGTTTGCTTTTGGGTCAACGTTTGTAGATGAGGTTGAGTTAGATATAGTTCCCTTGGATATATGTGGTATTGGTTTAGGAAGTCCTTACTTGTATGATAGAAAAGCCATTTTCTTTAGAACTAAAAATAAGTATCAACTCACAAAATATGGAATAAAATATATTGTAAGAGCTCATCAGCTCAATAATAACTACACTCTCATAAATTCAGGGCAGATGAAAAGAATTGTAAACTCATGCAAGCAATTTTTACTAATGGTTGTAAAGGAAAAGACCCCTGATAAAACCAATGTATTTGAAGGCTGTGATGCTAAACAGAAAGTTGATTTAGAAAAAGTTGTTTTAGAATATGACATCCTATTTCAAGAACCTAAAGGTCTGCGACCCAAAAGGGAAATTGTACATGATATTAATTCGTAGCAACATGCTCCCTTTCCTAACATCGGAATGTACAGGTTATCCTCTTTAGAGAATGCAGAGAACAAGAAGCAGGTACAGGAGCTACTCGAGAAAGGGTTCATAAGGCCAAGCACATCACCATGTGGATCTCCAATTGCCTTGGTGAGAAAGAAAGATGGCTCATGGAGGATGTGCATTGATTACAAAGCACTGAATAAAATAACGATCAAGAATCATTATCCTCTTCTTGGCATAGATGATCTCTTAGATCAGTTGAAAGTAGCTTTTTACTTTTCCAAGTTAAACTTGCGTAGCGGCTACCATCAGGTAAGAGTTGCAGAACAAGATGCATGGAAGACTGCTTTCAAAACAAAGCAAGTGCTGTATGAATAGCTAGTTATGCCTTTTGGCTTAACTAATGCTCCTACCACTTTCATGAGAGTTATGAATGATGTACTCCGACCTTTTATTGATGATTTTGTAATTGTATATTTAGATGACATTCTTGTTTTCAGTAAAAACATGGGAAGAACATTTGAAGCATGTAAAGCAGACTTTAGATATTTTGAAAGAAGAAAATCTCTATGTTAGATTATCAAAATGTGAATTTGGCAAAACATCTTTGAATTATTTGGGTCATATTGTAAGGGGTGGTGAATTCAAGATAAATCCTTCTAAGGTTGAAGTCATTGTGAACTGGCCTAAACCCAAATCTGCTACATAAGTTAGGAGCTTCCTAGGAGTAGCACAATATTGGAGAAAGTTTATTGCTAAATTTTCCTTGATTGTAGCTCCCTTACATGCTTTAACAGGATTGAACAAGGTGTTTCAGTGGGAAGGCAACCAACAGAAAGCCTTTGACACCTTGAAAGAAAAGATTAGTACAACACCAGTACTAGCATTGCCAGATCTTCAAAGACCATTTGAGATTGAAATAGATGCCCGTGACTATGCCCTGGGAGCAGTGTTGATGCAACATGGTAAAACCATATGTTATCACTCTGAGTCATTTAATTATGCAGTAGTTAATTATCCCACATATGATAAGGAATTGTATCCATTAGTGCAGAGTGTGAAAAAGTGGAAACATTACCTATTGGGCAAAGAAATAGTTATACATACTAATCATCAACCACTTCAATATTTGCACTCACATACTAAATTGCAGCAACCAAGACACTATAGGTGGATGGTTTTCTACAACAGTTTCATCTTGTCATCAGATATAAGAAAGGCATACACAATAAGGTTGCAGATATGTTATCCAGACCAATCATAAGTGCATCTACTATACTTAAGCATAATTCAGTATTGCATGAAAGCTACATTGAACGATATGCTCAAGATGTAGATTTAAAGATGTATATGCAACTTTAAGTCATGGCAAACAAGTAGAAGAATTGGATTATCATGTTAAAGACTAGCTTTTGTATCATTTGGGAAAGTTATGCATTCTTCAAACTGAAAGAGTTAACATAATTCGAGAAGCACATACTTCTCTAATATCAGGTCATTTTTGTGTAAGTAAAACAGTTGCACAACTGCAAAGATCCTGTTATTGGCCAAGAATGCATGAAACAATTTCTAGATATATTAAAGGGTGTACCATGTGTGCTAAAAGCAAGCCCAACAATAGAAAACTAGGCTTGTACACTCCACTTCTAGTTCCTTCTCATCCTTGAGAAAGTGTTTCCATGGACTTTGTTGGCGGATTGCCAAAATCTAAAAAAGGTCATGACTATTTATATGTTATTGTGGACAGATTCAGCAAAATGTGTATTTTAATACCTTGTAACACGCGGATTACAGCTGAACAAACAGTAAAGTTGTTCTTTTAGCATGTATGGGTTCATTTTAGGTTACCCACTTCTATTGTCTCTGATCGAGATTCTCAATTTGTTGGAAAGCTTTGGTCAAGTCAATGGGAGTTAATGGACACCAGACTGAAGAAGAGCACAACCTTTCATCCACAAACAGATGGTCAAACAGAGGTGGTCAATAGGACAGTGATCCAGTTGCTCAAGGGATATTACAGCAAGCACCCCAAACTTTGGGATGAATATTTGTGTTATGTGCAACATGTTTACAACTGTGCTAAACACTCTTCTACACAAAGCTCTCCTTTTGAAACTTGTTTCGGTTTCACACCCAGGTCTCCCTGGGATTTTGTCTTTAGTAAAGACATGGCATTTGATGGACACAGTGATGTAGACAAAGCAACCAAGTTCATTGAACAGATCCAAGAAATTCATCAGGCAGTGTAGGAACAACTGGAAAAGAGAGGCATGATAAGCATTGAATTGAGCATAGCTTCCAAGTTGGTGATCAAGTTTGGTTGTACATCAGCAAAGATAGAATGCAAGGTGAAGGTAAAAAGTTGAAGCCAATAAGGTATGGGCCTTTCAAGATTCTTGAGAAAATTGGTGAGAATGCTTTTTGCCTTGATTTTCCCATTTACATGCACATCTATTCAGTAGTTAATGCAGAGAACTTGAGATTGTTTGAACCTTCATTGATTGAAGATCCCAAAGAGAAAAGTTAGTTACCTTATATTGATGATCTGTTGCCTGAATATCTCAATGAGTTGCAGGAATATACAATTCTGGACAGGAAGGTGAAAACTACGTGCAAAGGGGATGTTGAGTACCTTACAATTGGACTGAAAGGTTCAAAACCAAGCAGTGCAAAATGGATAGAGATTGGACAAGTGAGGAAGCTATATCCTCACTTGGTTGATGCTTAAAAAAAAACTTTTGATGGTCCAAAAGTCTTTTTTAGTGGGAAGGCATGATCCAAATGGATCCTAGAAAATCCTTTAAGTCTTCAAAATCTTTTAAACGTTCAAATTGTTGCCTAAGAAAAACCTTTAAAGAAGGCAAATAACACTATCGAGAGGCAAAAATGTAGAGAAACCATTGAAAAAAAGAGTATCGTGGTTTAAAGAAACTTTGAATATGAGCCATCGGATCTGGCCGATCAACGGTCCAGATTCAATCGACAAATCGCAATCGGCAGTGGCAAAGGGACGTTATCGGCAGAGACCACAAGGAATGTGCGACAACGATCAGTGGGGTCAACGAGGACTATCGATCAAGCACGCAGATCGACGGCCCAAATTGCATCGCAGTATCGCTATCGACAGATGCAAAGGAGCGCTTACAACGGCCTGGGGTATGTGCGATGTGCGATTACGATCAATTGCATCGCAGCATCACATCGGAACATTTCAATGGAGTGGAGCCGATAATAATGATGACAATGATAGCCGGACTCGGCAGAAATATAGATGGTATTATATATTTTTTGAAATCTGGAAAACAAGGTTTTCCTTTGTAAATCGCATTTTCATTCAATAAATGAAAAACAAAAGAAAATGTGCCGATGCGATATTATGGACCCGAAAGGGTTTATTAATGTCGTTGAATACTATTTCAAGTCCGATATGAGCGATATTTCAGTGTTTAATGTATTTTTTAATACAAAGGAAACAGGCAGGATTTCAGGTAGGTCATGGATGGTAAGTGGTTTGGGTTGGGCTCTGCTCGATCCCGTACAAAGGCTGCCACATCTCCAAGCTAAGGAGGGAGAAAACCACCCTCATCGGGCAACTAACCCCTGTATGAAAGGGTTGCCCGAAATGAACCATAACCGTTGGATCTAGATCTCCCAGATCAACGGTGGAGATATGATACGATCAAAAGGTGGACCTAATAAGAGTTATAAGGTGGATTCATAATATTTGAAGTCTGATAAATAGTGTTTGGCAGACTTTTCCTGTGTTTGAATGTATTTCTCTATGTAAACATAGATCAACGATTTCAAAGGATTTCAAAGGCCCAATGACCATTCCGTTACAGTACAGGTGGCCACCATCCCTAAAAGCATTTAGCAATGATTGCTAACACTCAGAAAGGTATCTGAGCAAATAGAGGTCGAGAAGCCAGAGAGCCCAAGAAGGTGAAATGAACAGACAGTGCTGATTGGATTTAAAGCCACAGATAGAGAGCAAACAAGGAGAGGTAGTACTGAGACAGAGCAGCAGAAACAGAGAGTTATTGAGGAAAGTCTATGTACTCAGAAGAGACTTGGGGGATCCAAGTAAAGCATTATTGTTTCGTATCTGTTGTGTGAGGCTCAATTTGAGCTCACTGTTTGTAAAAATTTGTTCTTGAAGACATAATAGAGAGGTCGCCACTTAAGGCTGGACCAAGAGACATAGCCTAGGATTGTTGGGTGAACTCCTTATTAAACTTGTTGTGTTTATATGTGTTGTCTATTATGTTTCTTTTACTACTTCATTGTCTATGTATTTCGCAATCTTATCGATCCATAGGCAAATCCATGCACATGAATCTGTAATACCTTAATAATTGTTTAAGATCATATAATTAGATCAAGTACAAAGGCTGCCACGTGTCCAAGCTAAGGAGAGAGAAAACCACCCTCATTGGGTAGCTAACCCTCGTACGAAGGGGCCACTCAAAATAAACCACAGACGTTGGATTTGGATCTCGCAGATCAACGGTGGAGATACGATACGATCAAAAGGCGGATTCGATAGGAGTTATAAGGTGAATTCATAATATTTGAGGTCTGACAAACAGAGTTTGGCATACTTTTTCTGTGTTTGAACATATTTCTCTGTGTAAACATAGAATGACGATTTTGAAGGATTTCAAAGGCTTCATGACCATTTCATTACAGTACAAGTGGCCACCATCCCTGAAAGCATTTAGTAATGATTGCTAACGCTTAGAAAGGGATCTGAGTGGACAGAGGATGGGAAGCCAAAGAGATCGAGAAGGTGAAATGAACAGATAGCATTGATTGGCTTTAAAGCCACAGATAGTGAGCAAACAAGGAGAGGCAGTACTAAGACAGAGCAACAGAAACAGAGAGTCTATGAGGAGAGTCTGTGTACTCAAAAGAGACTTGGGGGATCCAAGTAAATGTTGGAAATAATATTGAGAGGGGGGCTGAATCAGTATTATCAAATCAAAAACTTTTTCATTTCCATAATCAGATTCATATACGCTACTTCAGTTAAGGGAACCTGCGTGTACACGCAACTGTGTTTAATGCAACTAGCATATATCCAACAAACTTATGATTCAGTTAATTCATCATATGTTGATCATTAATCAATGCATCAATACTTCATTAACCATATAAACAGTAATCAGGTGTAGTAAAAACAGAACAGACCATCACACATAAGAAAAACACATGAACACCAAGGTTTAAGGTGGAAACCCAATGTGAGACAAAAACCACCTGCTGCTGTCTTCTTTTAATATAAGAAAAACTTGTTTACAATCTTGTACTAATGCAGACTCATACCAGTACGTAGGCACCCACCTGCAGAAGGCTACAACCTTCTCTCGTTCTCCAGCTTCTACTAGAAGGGAGCTACAACCCCCAAGCTCTTATACTAACCGATTTGTTTACTAGTATGTAAGCGTCGACCTATTGAAGGCTCCAACCTTCACTCATTTTCCAGCTGCTACTGGGAGCAAGCTCCAACCCCCTGGCTCTTGTACTGGCCGATATGTTTACCAGTACGTAGGTGCCGGCCTATAGAAGGCTATGACCTTCTCTCTTCCTCCAGGGACTACGTTTCATAAATTTTCAAACTGGATACTCCTGGAACACAACACCATAATTTGAAGGCTACGTTTCATCCAATTTTCATACTGGACCCATCAACAACATTGAAGCACAAAATCAATCACCACTAAAATACTACCATTACATTAACCAATAATTGAATACTCAATCATCAATCTCTGAATCACCCAACAACTGAATCACTGAAACCTTGTCATCAAAACACAGTCACCGGAACACATAACAGAACCCAAAACTCTGCAACAACCACTAGAACCAACTCCAAATTCGGATATCATATTTCATAATGTATACGCTACTCTGATGAGCCGAACCAACGTGTATACGCGCTTTTACCAAAGAGAACCCACGTACATATCTGCAAATACTAACTTAAAGACTTCACAACTATTTCTGAATTCAGTCATACCCAGATCATAACATTTGCAGAATAAAACATGCGTCAATATTCAGATCTAGTCTATCCATGATCAAACCACATAATGATAATACATTCCAAGCCTTAAGATCCCGATCCATCTTCCATCATCATCCACATAGGTTCATCCTTGGTTCAAATCAAGCAAAGTATCACAAACCCATAACCTGCATACTGGATCTCACACTTCATCAGATATTCAATACTTGCACACCTGGCCTAATGATCTTCTCCTCTTTTTATAGTTTTAGGCCTTTCTCAATTCCATGGACCAAAACCACTTAGGACCAATACCTTGGACCAAATACCTAGGGTCAATACCTCGAACCAGATACCTTGGACCAATACCATGGATCAAAATACTATGGACCAAATACCTTGGACCAAAACTTAGTTTTCCAAGATATATGCGCCTTTCATTCTGTGAAACTGCATGTGTATGTTATACGCTCCTTTTGGTCTGTTAACCCGCGTGTATATGCTCCGTTGTCAAGGTGAACCTGCGTATACCTCGTTTTCTTCATTCCTTGTAATCTGATCAATAATTCTTTGCTATTGACATGTTGCATTGTGATCCGTCATCTGAGAGAGTTTCCATCAAGGACAACACATGTATCATATTTCCAACAATCTCCCCCTTTGGGCTTGATTGCAACAACCACACCAAGTCACTCTCCCCCTTTGACATCAAGGGCAAAGGGTGGACCAAGAAATTCTCTCTCTTTGATATACATGCTTAGCTGCACCAAACTGTTCATGCTCCCCCTAGGTACATGCTAAAATCTCTAATTGGGCTCCCCCTGTGTACATGCTTAGATGCACCAAACCGTCCATGCTCCCCCGAAGCACATGCAGAGTCTGCAAAAAATATTTTTCAAAAGAATAACATGACTCTACAACTCAACTAAGTGAGTAGGACCTTCCTATCACCAATGGCTCATACATACATTAATCTCCCAACCAAGTGGGGATACACCAATTTTGACTCATCCACCCAACCAAGTGAGGATATACCAAATGTTTATACATGACTGAAAATAGAAAGCATTGCATCATCCTTCCCATGCATAGTGGGGTTAAAACTTAGGTCTTTTCATAACCTTTACATCAAATGATATACGTGAATTTTATAACAAAGACCAACAATCTAAACAAGACCATGATAGTCATCAGCAACTATCATACACCATATATGATCTGCACCATAAGCATCTGTCAACAACATCCATACCTATAACCTGCAATACCATTCTCTTGGCCAACCAACAATAATATGGCACTTAAGTAATCATTCATGAATCTGATCTGAATACCAACAATGCGACCCCAAGTGTCATAGCAAGATGTATCATTTAGCCACATACGCATCATCACCAAAGACTTTTAACCATAATTCCAACAATGCATTATTCGAAGCATATGCTCCCCCTGAACCTGTTCCATCTGTTAACTGTCAAATCTGATCATGCATATATCAGCAAGAAGTATCAAAGCATCATCATCAATCAGATATACATCAAGTTAGCTTGTGAGGATCAAAAGCCCTTCTAAATAACATCTTATGAGTACCAACACATTTCCACACATCATCAGCAGATTGTAACAATCATCAAACAGAGCAAATAATTGACTGAACCATATCAGACCCTTTTTCCTGAGTCTGTCCCACTGCTTTTCCTCAAACCAACATATACACGACTGTGTAGCTTCGAACTCGCGTATATACGCAACTTGTCTTCATGAAACTTGCGTATGAGATTTAGAACACTGAAGTTTCACACTTTCAGCTCCCTCTAACTCTGTCATGTCTGTATACTCTGCTCTGCCACATCTTTCTAACTGTACTTCCTTATTCTTCCATATCTTCGAGTGTGATGAAGTTTTCTCCCTTTGGTATGGTGGCCGAAATTTGCTTATGCATTCCTTTGCTATATGTCCAAACTTGTTACAAGCATAACACCTTACATGTTTCATATTCCTTCTATAGCAGTCAATGGCTTTGTGACCAAACATATTGCAAGAAAAAAAATATCCCTTAACGTACCTGGAACGTGATGATCTTTCTGTGTGATGATCTTGAACCATTCTACTTCTCCATCTAGCTGCAACATGTCCAAAATTATGACATATAAAACATTCAACATTAGTCATCAGAGGAAATAACCATCTATCACTTCCATAGTTAGGAGTAAAAGATTTTCTTTGAAGACTTTCTTTCCTTGGTTGTTGACGGGGTTGACCTCTCATCTCCTTGTTGAGTATTTCAGATTTTGCATTAGAGTTCCTTGCCTCACCTTGTGAGCTAGATTCACCTTCAACAGATTCATAAAAACTAAGACCAGTTTTGATAATAGGAGACCTTTGACTACTAAGAATATTATCCAAAGTCTTAGTACCGTCTTGAAATTGTAATAGTTTATCCTTTTCTTCTAATTTACCTTTTAAGATATTTACCTCAACCTGATGTTGTTCTTCCTTTTTCAGATATTTCTTCTTCGGGATTTCTTCAATCTTTCTTCCTTCTTCCACTTGTTTCCTTAATTTGAGAATCTCATTTTCTTGTTCTTTATTTGCTTGAGATAGTTCTTCATTCTACTTACTTTTTAATGATATCACTTCATCCTGCAACATTTGACGTACTTTGAAGGCACACTCCAGCTGAGCTTTTAATCTGGTAACTTCTTCTTTAAGGGCACACTCCCCTTTGTTAAATAGATCTTGTTGATCTCTGATTTTATTTGATGCTTCTTCAACCTACAATGATTTGGAATATAAATCCTTGCTTCTCCTACTGTCACTGTTCCTTTGAGTTTTGTTCTTCGTCTGAGGCGCTTTCTTCTTTAGCTTCTTAACCATTGTTTCTACGGATCTCCTTCAAGCGATAAAGCTTCTACCAAAGGACCCCACTCTGATACCAATTGTTGGAAATAATAATGAGAGGGGTGGGTGAATCAGTATTAACAAATCAATAACTTTTTCATTTCCATAATCAGATTCATATATGCTACTTCAATTAAGGGACCCGCATGTACACGCAATCGTGTTTAATGCAACTAGCATATATCCAACAAACTTATGATTCAATTAATTCATCATATGTTGATCATTAATCAATGCATCAATACTTCATTAACCATATAAACAGTAATCAGGTGCAGTAAAAATAGAACAGACCATCACACATAAGAAACACACATGAACACCAAGGTTTAAGGTGGAAACCTAAGGGCGGGAAAAAAACCACCTGTTGTTGTCTTCTTTTAATATAAGAAAAACCTATTTACAATCTTGTACTGGTGTAGACTCATACCAGTACGTAGGCACCCACCTGTAGAAGGCTACAACCTTCTCTTGTTCTCCAGCTTCTACTGGAAGGGAGCTGCAACCCCCTAGCTCTTGTACTAGTTGATCTGTTTACTAGTACGTAGGCGCCGACCTACTGAAGGCTCCAAGCTTCACTCATTTTCTAGCTACTACTGGAAGGGAGCTCCAACCCCCAGGCTCTTGTACTGACTGATATGTTTACCAGTATGTAGGCACCAGCCTACAAAAGGCTACAACCTTCTCTCTTTCTCCAAGGACCATGTTTCATAAATTTTCAGACTGGATACTCCTGGAACACAACACCATAACCTGAAGGCCACGTTTCATCCAATTTTCATACTAGACTCATCAACAACATTGAAGCACAAAAGCAATCACCATTGCAATACTACCATTGCATTAACCAATCATTGAATACTCAATCATCAATATCTGAATCACTGAAACCTTGTCATCAAAAAACAGTCACTAGAACACAGAACAGAAAGCCAAAACTCTGTAGCAACCACTAGAACCAACTACAAATTCAAATATCATATTTCATAATGTATACACTACTCTAATGAGCTGAACTAGCGTTTAAACGCGCTTTTACCAAAGCAAACCCGTGTACATATCTACAAATACTAACTTAAAGACTTCACATCTAATCAAAATTTAGTCATACCTAGATCATAACATTTGCAGAATAAAACATGCGTCAATATTCAGATCTAGTCTATCCATGATCAAACCACATAATGATAATACATTCCAAGCCTTAAGATCTCGATCCATCCTCCATCATCATCCACATAGGTGCATCCTTGGTTCACATCAAGCAAAGCATCACAAACCCATAACCTGCATGCCGGATCTCACACTTCATCAGATATTCAATACTTGCACACCTGCCCTAATGATCTTCTCCTCCTTTTATAGTTTTAGGCCTTTCTCAATACCATGGACCAAAACCACTTAGGACCAATACCTTGGACCAAATACCTAGGGTCAATACCTCGGACCAGATACCTTGGACCAATACCATGGATCAAAATACCATGAACCAAATACCTTGGACCAAAACTTAGTTTTCCAAGATATACGTGCCTTTCATTATGTGAAAGTGCATGTGTACATTATAAGCTCCTTTTGGTCTGTTAACCTGTGTGTATACAGTCCTTTGCCAAGGTGAACCTGTGTATACCTCTTTTTCTTCATTCCTTGTAATCTGATCATTAATTCTTTGCTATTGACCTACTGCACTGTGATCCGTCATCTGAGTGAGTTACCATCAAGGACAACACCTCTATCATAATGCCAACAGTAAAGCCTTATTGTTTCGTATCTGTTGTGTGAGGCTCAATTTGAGCTCACTATTTGTAAAACTCTGTTCTTGAAGACATAATAGAGAGGTCACCACTGAAGGTTGAACCAGGAGACGTAGCCTAGGAGTGTTGGGTGAACTCCTTATTAAACTTGTTGTGTTTATATGTGTTGTCTATTATGTTTCTTTTACTGCTTCATTGTCTATGTATTTCGCAATCTTATCGATCCATTGCAGAAAATAACACAGGCAAATCCATGCACATGAGCTTGTAATACCTTAATAATTGTCTAAGATCAGAATGTAATAGCCCAAGAGATGTAGCCTAGACTTTTCCTGTGTTTGGATGTATTTCTCTGTGTAAACACGTAACAAAGATTTCAAAGGATTTCAAAGGCCTGATCCCTGAAAGCTTTTAGCAATGATTGCTAATGCTCAGAAAGAGATCTGAGTGCACAGAGGTCGGGAAGCCAGAGAGCCCAAGAAGGTGAAATGAACAGACAACACTGATTGGCTTTAAAGCCACAGACATAGAGTAAACAAGGAGAGGCAGTACTGAGACAAAGCAACAAAAACAGAGAATCAATGAGGAGAGTCTATGTACTCAGAAGAGACTTGGGGGATCCAAGTAAAGCCTTATTGTTTCGTATCTATTGTGTGAGGCTCAATTTGAGCTCACCGTTTGTAAAACTCTGTTCTTTAAGACATAATAGAGAGGTCACCACTAAAGGCTGGACCAAGGGACATAGCCTAGGAGTGTTGGGTGAACTCCTTATTAAACTTGTTGTGTTTATATGTGTTGTCTATTGTGTTTCTTTTACTATTTCATTGTCTATGTATTTCACAATCTTATCGATCCATTGCACAAACTAACATAGGCAAATCCATGCACATGAGTTTATAATACCTTAATAATTGTCTAAGATCATATAATTAGATCATTTCAATATATACAGATTGTTCGGGGTTCTTGTTCCTTTTATTATGGTTTTTCCTGTGTCAAGTTCACGAACCACACATTCTTTTGATCAGAATAACACCTCATTTCCTTGGTCATACATTTGGCTAACACTCAATAAGTTATGATTTAATCCATCAACATACATAACATTACCAGCTTTAACCTTTTCTTTTAGAAAAATAGAACCTTTACCCATAATGACAACAGGTGAGTCATTTCCAAAAGTGGCATTCTTTTCTTTCTCTAATGCATTGTATGGCATATGTTTATCTTTATCACCTGTCATGTGTTTTGAGCATCCGCTATCAATGTACCATTGATTTTATCATCCTTCTACGAATAATGTCATGCCACAGCTTTCAGACTGTAACTCCTTCATTTTCCATACCTTAGAATTTGTTGATATTTGCTCTTTTTGAGATGTTGGCTATAATTTTCTCTTGCATTCAGATTCTTCATGTCCAAAGTTATTGCAAAATGAAAATTCAATTTCATCTAAAAGAGGTGAGAAGTTATTATAAGTATTATTCTTGACTTCTATTTCATTCCTTTGTTTTCTTGCTTCTCTAGTCATGATGGTTTTGTATGCAACACATTGAGCAGCCTTATGACCAAAATTATGACATAAGAAACATTATCCATTAAAGAAGAAATTTATGTGATCATAGAATCTTTTGGTGTTGTTTAACTTTTAACTCGTGCTTCTGTTGTTGTTCATCCTTGGATTAGAGTGAACATGATTTACCTGTGGAATGCCTTTATTCTTTTGTTGAATACTGAAGCTTTGTTAACTGGTTTGTGTTGCATTTGGATAGCTTTCGGTGTTGGATGAAGACTTTTTTGTTTGAGATGTTTCCCCAGTGTATCCAAGACCCGTCTTCATAAGAGGAGAGAGTTGTACCTTGATAATTTCATCTAAGGTTTAAGATCCTTTGGAAAATCTAAGATTCAAATTTTTTATTTTCTCAAGTTTCTTTCTTAGACTTACTACTTCACATTCTAACTTCCCATTATGTTTTTCCTTTTCTATGAGTTTATGCTTCAATGTATCTATGGCTACTTTGTTTTCTTCCAAGAAAATTTTGAGTTGAGTAATTTCTTCAAAGAAATATTTTTCCTCTAAAACATCTACAAAATTATCATTAGACTCATTAGTATTTTTCTCAAAAGCCATGAGTAATTTAAAATCTTGATCATTATCTTCACTATGTGACAAACCATCACTCTCTTCATGAGTATAATAACTTCTATTTTCAAATTGTCTCCTATTACCTTTTGAAGTATCCTTCCCTTTGTCATGGTTGTCTTTATGAGGACTTTTAGCAGCATAATGACCAACTCTACCACAAGAAAAACATTTGAAGGGAAGCTTACCTCTGAACTTTCATGTGCCCAGTTGAAGTTTCTTTACAAAGTTCACCTCATCTTCTTCTGATATATATCATAATTCCTTGTGTTCTTCCTTTTCTTTTCCTTTTGCACATGCTTTAAATGTGGCTTCTCTGACTTCTGAGGAACCTCCTTTCCTCATTTCAAAAGCAGTCAGGATCCCGTGAAGTTGAACAACAATAAGAGTTTGCAGATCCTACTTCTCTTCAATGGCAAACACTTTTGACTCGAATTTAGGAGTTAGAAATCTTAAGATTTTCTCTACTAAAGTGGTGTCCTTTATTTCTTCACCCAAATTTTTCATGCAATTTACAATCTCATCTATACATAGAAAGAAACTAGCAATACTTTCATCATTATGCATTCTAAGAGTTTCATATTGAATTTTGAGTTTGGAGTTTAGCACTTTTTACCTTGGTATCGACTTCATAGCTTTGAATGATTCTATCCCATATTTCTTTTGTTGTGTTTAACTGCATAACTTTGACAAATTTTAATTTTGTCAGACTTCCCAATAATGCATTGGCAGTTTTGGCATTAGTTTCATACGTCTTCTTTTCTATTGCATCTGTGAGAATTGGGGCTGGGTAGTCATAACCTCCTTCCCCAATTGCCCAAACATCTACTCCAAGGGACTGAAGATAGGATCTGGTTCTTGTCTTCCAATATATTAAATTATTTCCATTGAAGAGTGGTGGTGTGATAGATGTCATTCCGTCTTGATTGCTCATCTTGGAAGATCTTCCTTCAAGTGATCAAGCCTCTTTTGAAGGACCTGCCATGATACCAATTGTTGGGAAAAACACTGAGAGGGGGGGTGAATCAGTGTTTTAAAAACTCACAATAATAATTTACTTTTCTTAAATATGTACACGACTTTACTGAACCCAACTCGCATATGTACGCGATTGTTGTAAAAGAAACTAGGATATGCTTGGTAAACTTGTAAAACAACTAATTCTTTATCTATTAAACTTAGACCATAATGTAAGATATTTATTAGGCATTTGATAAGCAGTAAGAACAGAATAAAGTATCACACATTAATACCAGGATTTAAGGTGGAAACCCAATGTGGGAGAAAACCACTGTTAATGACGTCTCAGTATTCAAACTTATTAATATCAAAAACTTCTTACATTCTTGTATTGGTGCAAACTCATGCCAGTATGCATGCACCCACTTGTTGAAGGCTACAACCTTCACTCATTCTCCAACTCCTCCTGGAAGGGAGCTCTAGCCCCTTGATCGGATTACCAGCTACTACTGGTAGGAAGCTTCGACTTCCTCGCAAAATGCTCCAACCCTCAGCAACATTCGTTGACCACGTTTCATAGATTTTCATAATGGATCCACCTGCTTTAATACATCACAAATTGTAGATCAACTAAAGCAAACACCAACTTAATTCAAACATAACAGTGAGATCACTATAACCAGAACACAAAATTGAACTCAGAATACTAAATCAACTACAACCCCGATCATTCATTAGCTAACATGTATATGCTACTTCACTTAAGGCAACCCGCATGTATATGCGCTTTTCTATAGAGAAACCTACATACAAATCTCAATATACTAAAAACTTGCAATTTTGAATCAGACACAGAGTTGACCAAAGTTATTCTGAAATATTTTGTTAGCTTACAAAACCCTCATATAGTTAGCAGCATCAATAATATTTTCAACCAATCAACATGTAACCAAATTCAACTTCATCATTCAATCAGTTCTACTTCAGGCATTATCACTCAACCCAGATCAACATGAGGACATCATTGACAGACAATAGAGACATAGCAGCACTGATCAGGTTGATCAGTCATTTATGAACAACAACCCTTTTTTTATGTACACGTCTTTGAAGAAGCAAACATGCATATATACATGACTTAACCGAGACCAACCTGCGTATAAATATGCAAATTTTGACCTAAAATTACGCAACTCTTCAAAAATTCAAAAAGACCCAAATCATAATATTCAGAGATAAAAACATGCATCTATACTTAGATCTAGTCAATCCATAAGTAGATCATGCAATGGAAAGTCATTTCAAGTCTCATAATCTTGATCCATCATTGTATTAATCAGCGCATAATTATTTCAGATCTATGTGTCAACTATGACCCTTACAATGCAAATATACTTCAGATTGAAGTATTCATCAAAAACCATTTCACATGCACACTTAGCACTTTGATCTTCACTTCCTTATATAGTTAGAGCCTTAGCCAATACCATGAGTCAAAACTACACTAGTGTCGGTGGTAATCTTGGACAGGATTAAGTAACCCTTATTGCACTCAAATATTGTGGGCTAATACCATGGTAAGGGCCCTTGGTATTCTTAAATTAGTGTGCCAACATGTACGCGGCTTTGCTTTTTTGTACCTGCATGTATACGCAACTTGTACGTGATGAACCGATGTATAAATATTCAAATATTCACCTTTGTCAAACTTCTAATTCTTATCTGTAAACCTTTGTCCCATCATTCTATTATTTTGTTCCATCACTCTGTCACTTCTAAGCTGCCCTATGGATTCATCTAGTTACCATATACTTGTTCTGTTACAAGTGAGTTGTCATCTAAGACAACACATGCATCATAATGCCAGCATATGATTGGAAGAGTTAACCAATTGGTGGAAGACTAACTCAAGAAAAAGGTTTTGGCTTTCCTAAAGTCAAACTAAGTCCCATCTCGACGGAGGAAAGACTCATTCTTTAAGCATTTTTTTCAAGGGAAACATGACTAACACTTCTTCCATCAAATGATAAAGGATTTGTCTCATTCCCACTCTATTTTTGGAATATTTAATTGTCTTTTTCATATTATAAACAATGAAAAAGAATAAAAGAATACCTATAATACAATGAAGAGAATGAATGTCAAGGGCAAATGCACTAGTTCCTGGGTCTGGAACATTCCTATGCTCAATTCAAGGTGAAAGATACTAGCCATTGACACTTGAGGAATGTTCCCTTCATGGAAAAAGGTGTCAAGTCACAAAGGCTAATGAATATAGGGTTGGACTTATAGAAAATTCATGGTCAAAAGTGGTTTATACACGAGTCCAATGAAGTTGGAATAAGGCCAAAAGGGATGTAAGTGGTCAATATGCAATGCAATAGTACAACTCAACACATGGTAGCCTCTAAGGTATAACTCTAGAATAAAAACGAAGAAGAAGAATGAGGCTTCAACGTAAAGTCATGGTAAGATTAAAGATGACTCCCGAGCCTACACAATATTTGCAGCATGGGCAACATATGTTAGTGAGATTTTAACTAGTAAGCCCATGAAAGGAAAGACTCTATTACTATGTTACGATTTTATGAAACGACGAGTGAGAGAGGCTAAAAAATCACAACATAGTGGGGTCGACCATGTGGTTAGTATTGTGGTATTGTGGTTAGTATTGTGGTATGAGGCCAAGATGCAAAATGCAACAGAAAAATGATGTGTCTTAACCTATAAGTCAGTTTAGAATACAATACTTTCCACGATAGGTCAATGATCGTGGAATCAAAACAACACAAAAACATCACTAAGTGATAAAAGAGGTCTTGGTCACACTGAAAAAAGGCCCTTCCCAACACTTTATGAAAAATGTCAAAAGTTCATAAAATTAAAATAATAAAGTTAAAAAATGAACTTTATAAAAGTGAGTTTGATTTTTTTATTATAAAACAAAGATTTGAACTCACCCAATTTCATTGTTACCATCCAAGTGTTGAGGAGAGATTTTTTGGAACGAACTTGAGCAAGAAAATTCAACCAATTCGACTAATGAACTCGGAAACTGCAAAGTACAGGTAATACATAACCCTATTCTATTTCATTTAGATAAAAAAATTTATTAATTGAATTGATTTTTCAGTGATTATTGTAAAATTTAAAACCGATTTTGCGTTTACATGGGTTCAAAATTATCAAATCGTGTATATAAATCCCTATACGCAGGTTGTTAAAGGAAAAGTTACATACATACGTGACTATCTCTTACATAAGTCATGTATACACAGAACCAAATTCGTAATTGAATTTCTAATGGTGAAATCACTCGATTTTTTCAGGACGGAGATAGTTTGGAGAGAGAGGAAACATATTCATGTGGATAATCAAGTTTTGGAAGACCAAGAATCGTTGGATGCATTACAATTTTTGGTTTTCTCAAATTCTTTATGATGAAGAGCAAGAGCAATTTCATTATGATGTGGGGCCCAGAGCAGGAGAAATTTTATGATGTGGGACCCAGAGCAGAAGCAATATTTTATAGACACAACTCCATTGCAAATTGAAGTGGAAGACATTTACTTCATTACAAGTCTCCCCATAAGGGGAGAAACAATCAATTTGAAAGGCAGGGTTAGCGGAGGCCTTAACATTGATGACTATATTGTTGTATGATGTGCACCAAACACTAACAAGCTTGGGTCACAAGTCCCAATCGTAGAAATCACGAACTTTCCTATTAAGATCATACTTTTCACTATTGTTAGCATATCAGGTTCATCTTCTTTACGCCAGGTATCACAACCAATTATGTTTCTCATAGTGGAATGCATGAAACCAGTAGTGTATGATTGGTGTACAATGCTCCTGACCATTATGAAGAGACAGCTCACATCAGCCAGGCGAGGGAAGACAAAGAACTTCGGTTACGGTATCATTCTCTGCTCATTCTTCTTTGAACATATTCCTGCATTACGACCCCGAGTAGCATCTGCCATCAACAGTGTTAGAGATCCTAGGATGGCTAGATGGGCATATTTGATGAGGAGACTTGGTGGAGGTGAACCTACCTAAGCAAACTTTGATGATGATTTCTTCTATGGTGGGAGCAACAAGTCGTGGCCATAGAGGACTACCCCTATGCAAGACTAGACTTCCAAGAGGACCCGAAGTTAGTACTTCCCGAGGGGGATGCATGGGGCGATATTGATAAGTTTTGATTTTTTTGTTTTTTAAGGATAACCTCAAGAAATTTAAAGTTTTTTTCGTGAAACAAAAATTCTAACAAGATTAAAATGATTATTATGCAGATCTGGGAACAGTGACACCTAAGGGTTTGTCGAGGCATAGGCGTCACGGCAGAGATGCAGAAACTGCAGCAACTAAGTCTGCGAGGTTCCTCCGAGCAGTATAAAGGAACTTGGAGAATTTTACTCGTTAGGTTCCAATGGTAGTAGTAGAGGATCTTCCCGAGTATATACAGAGATAGGTGGTTGGAGTACCACGAGAGTGGGTGTGAATCTTCCAACAAGTGGCGAATGGCATCGTCTTCTACTGAGATGTTCATCTAGGGCAGGTCCCTCTGGTTTAGATTTTAGATAGATTGATCTTTTTGATATAGACATGATCGGGCATAAAAACTAATTTTGTAGGACATTTGTCCACATTTTATAATATTTTGACACTTATATATCTATATATACTGATATTCCGAGATGAATTGGTCATATATACAAATGATTATTTGATGTTTTTTATTTGATGTGATGAATGATTGATATGCCAATCCAATGCTTGGTTAGCTATAGAATTGGAAAATGCATTTTCTGATCATGGAATATGAATGAATGTAATAAAATTAAATGATATTTCTAATAATCTCTCTCAGAAATTGACAATGTAATGAAGGATCTCTCACATGATAAATATAATTTAACTGAGGCACCACCAATTGTGAGTCCAAGTACACCACTAATGATTCAATACCATATGATATTGATTGAGAAAGTAAATTAATAATGACATTGTATTCAACCATATTATTAGAAGCAAGACCAATACACATTCCTCTTGTAACCAACAACTAGCCAAATGGATAATGAATTACGCATGTTGCGGAAGCTATATTCCAAGTGTGTCTACTAGCACCATTTGTGAATCCTAAGTACATTGAATCACCCATCGAAATCTTCCAAAACATATCAAAAACACCATCGTCACCACGACACTTGTAGAAAGAAACCAAAACTATATACAATATTTACAAGACAAAGCAAATGCTCAAGAAAGAGCCTAAGCATAATAATTCTTGAGATAAATCTCATTTCTGGGATCCGACAGCACATTCCCTTTAAAATCAACCAACTCATAAGCACCCTTGTTCAATACCCTTTTAACAATGAAAGGGGCGTACCACAGAGGTTTGAATTTTCCTTCCCCCATGGTGTCTTTATCTTGATCATAGACCAAGTCAATGTTATGCTTTTGACCTACAAGAAATTCCAGAATATTAGAAATGTGAAGAAATATAGTCTAGAACACAGGATAAAATGAGAAAAACAATAAGTATTTTATTATTCAGAAATAGATTCAATGTTCACTTGCCTCTTCAAGGGGGAAACCTCAAGCAGAGAAGAGCTCGATTACAATAAGACTCTATGATCTTTCCTTTACTAACTAAGACTATTTATAGCTAAATGACATCCAAAACCATAACTACTAGTGGCCCCTTGCATAACATGGGTTAACCACTTTATTTATTAACTATGGCCCATTTACAACTAACTATGGTCAATTTTCTTTAATGTGGGTCAACCACTTACAACTATTAATGTGGGCTTTATTTACTCTCTAACTAACTATGACTATGACTCGACCCATTGGGCTTATTACATAAATAAAGGGGTTAGGGATGGACCCTAACATGCCCTCCCCCATCAAAAGCAACCTTGTCCTCAAGGTTAAAGTTGTGGAAACTGCTAAAGAATAGTGGTTGGTTCCCAAGTCGCATCTTCTGGAGAGGTGTCTTTCCACTTGACGAGGGCTTCCTTGATTGTGTGACCGTAGAGATGTCTTTCACGAGTATCGAGGGCTTGTTCAGGTTGGAGCCAGAGTGAGCCTTCCTCATCCAATTTAGGTAGACTAGTTTGAATTCGGCAATTCTTCCCCACCACTTTCTTGAGGCATCATACATGGAAGACTAGATGGATTTTTGAAGTTGGTGGCAAGGCTAGTTTGTAGGCGACTGCTCCAATGTGCTGAAGTATCTAATAAGGTCCATAGAATTTCGGTGTTAGTTTCTGGAAACCCTTTTCTTTGAGATATGTTTTTTTATATGGTTGTAGTTGTAGGAATACCTAATCCCCTTCTTGAAATGTGTGCTCGAAACGACGCTGGTATGCTTGTTGCTTCATTCGATTCTGAGATTGACATAGATTATCTTTGAGATGGGCTATCATGGCAGCATTGTTCTGGAGGAGTTAATCAACAGCCTGCACCTTAGAACATCCAGGGATGTAAGAAATAGGTGAAGGTGGGAGTTGGCCATACACTACCTCGTATGGAATCATCTTGGTGGCTTCATGATAGGTTAGTATTATACCACCATTCCGCTAAAGGTAGCCACTGTACCCATTGATATTGCTTTTCTAAAGTGAATCACCTTATATATGTCTCCAAACATTTGTTGATTGCTTTTGTTTGACCATCGATTAAGGGATGATAGGAGGTACTTAGTTAGATTTGCATGCCTTGTAGCTTGAAAAGTTCTTGCCAAAATTTGTTGGTGAAAGTGGGGTCGTGATCAAACACAATGGAAGTCGGAATGCCATGCATTTGGTCCATGAAATCTTGAGCCACCAAAGTAGGGGTAAATGGGTGGGGTAGAGTGCAAAAATGAGCATGTTTAGAAATTATGTCCACAACCACCATGTTGATGGATTTGTTGCTCAGCTTTGGGAGACCAGTGATGAAATCCATTGAAACATCCATACAAATAGAGGCAAGGAGTGGCAATGGTTGTAAGGTTCTCGGTAACTTGATTGTTTCTCCATTGTTGTGTTGACACACATCACATTCAACTACAAAAGTAAAAATGTCATTTTTCAGGCCAGTCCAAAAGTAAGAACGATGAGCACAAGCATAAGTCTTCTGAAAGCCTAAATGCCCTATAGTTGGAGATGAGTGCAACTCTTCCAAAATGTGGATTTTAAGGGTGGATGTCAGCGATATAACTACTCGATCCTTGTAGTGAAGAATATCATCCTTCCAAAAGTAGTCAGCTGAGGAATTAGGATCTTCTCTCAAGTTATTAATAAGTTGGGAGAGAGAGGGGTGTGAGAACCATTCCTTGCGGGCCTCTTCAATCCAATCTGGTATGGGAAGAGAGATTGATACAAGGGTGATTTCATCCTCATATTGGCGCGATAAAGAATCTTCTACTACATAGTCATGGCCTTTCTTGTAAATTATTTCATAATCATATCCCAGCATTTTGGCCAGCCATTTATTTTGTTGTGGCGATGATAGACGTTGCTCCAAAAAATATTTTAGGCTTTGATGGTCTATGCAGATTTGGAAACATCACCCCAACAAGTATGGTCGCCAAGTGTCTACAGCATGTAATATGGCCATCATTTCTTCCTCATAGGTAGATTGACCCAAGTGTTTTACTCCGTTGTTGCTTGGTGAAGGTTAGTGGTTGGCCTTCCTAAAATAATACAGCACCAATACCAGTACCGAAAGCATCACATTCAATCATAAAATATTTGGTGAAGTCTAGTAGGGCCAATACGGGAGTGGAGCACATGGCTTGTTTGAGAGGCATGAACGCCTGCTAAGTTGCATCAGTCTAGAGAAATGATTTTTCTTGAGAAGATTAGTGAGGGGTCTAGCAATGCAACCATAATTGTGGAAAAATTTGCAATAGTAGCCAGTGAGACCCAAGAATCCCCTCAAACTCTTAAAGGCTTTTGGTTGGAGCCAATCTTGCATTGCATGTATCTTTTTTGGATCAACTCTCACTCCTTCATGACCCACAATGTGTCCCAAATACTCAACTTCTTCCACACCAAAAGAGCACTTGGACAATTTGAAAAATAATTTTTGATTCCTGAGCAATTGTAAGATCAAATCTACATGTTGAAGATGTTTGTCCCAGGTTAGGTTGTAGATGAGAACGTCATCAAAGAAGGCGAGGACAAATTTTTTGAGATATGGTTTCAACAGGTGGTTCATGAGGCTTTCAAAAGTAGATGGAGCATTACAGAGACCAAATGGCATGATCAAGAATTCATAATGGCCTTCATGAGTTCGGAATGCAGTCTTGGGAATGTTTACTTCCTTCATGTGTATTTGGTGATAGCCAGAGCGAAGATCTAGCTTGGTAAAGAATTGAGCACCATGTAGTTCATCAAGAAGATCATCAACAACTGGAATAAGAAATTTGTCTTTGACAATGAGCTTGTGGAGACCCCGAAAGTCTGGACTCCATATTTCTTTAGTACCATGACCACTAGTGATGAATAAGGACTAATGTTGGGACGAATAACACCGGCTTCGAGGAGTTCCTTGATGATCTTTTCAATTTCATTCTTTTAGGTGAAAGGATATCGGTATGGGTGTACATTAGGCAGTTGGACCCCTGGGACCAAAGGGATGCTATGATCATGTTCACCCCTGAGGGAGTCCACGTAATGTATGAATGTGGTCATTCTTCTTAAAGCTTATATATAACTCCTAGAAATCCATTGTGATTGGGCCCAATGTGCGAAGCCATTCAGCACCCAAGATAATGTCACAACCACCCATTTCAATAGCAAACACGTGGGTTTTTAGATGGTAGTCTCCCATCTCAAGTTTAATATTTTCACAGCGGGCTTCACATTTCATGATCCCCCCAACACTGATAAGGACTTGGAAATTAGAGCCTACCCGCAAAAAACAATTAACAGCTTCAATGACTCGCTTATAGATAAAGCTATGAGTTCTACCACTATCAATCAATACCACTACTGGTCGATGTTTAAGAAAGCCTCAGATTTTGAGAGTTTAAACCAAAGAAATTCCCCCCAAAGCATGTACTGAGCTAACTGGTTCATCTGGTGTAACTGTGAGATCATTGTCAGGTTGGGTTTCCTCAACTTCATCTTCGGGGCCCCCAAGGGGTGGGGCTTCCTTAGATGAGTTGTTATCAGTAGCATCAATTTGAAAGAATTTTGGTTCCTTGCATTTATGCTCCGGGGAGTATTTGTCATCACAGTAGTAGCACAATCCTTGTTTTCTTCTTTCAGCCATTTCCGCTGGAAACATATTTTGAACCTTAAGTGTTTGGGTAGGGCTTTGAGCCTAGGTGGGACGCCCCTTGGCTACGAAATTTGGATGAGTGGATTGGGTAGCTTAGGTCAGTTCCACCTTGACGTCTTTGTGCAGGCATCCATCCACGTAGTTGGGTGGTGCATCTAGACATGGTCTTGGATGGCTTCTTTGAGACCATTGATGAAACACTCCACGTAGAAGTCATCTCCTAGACCGTCAGTTTTGATGGCTAGTGTCTCAAAGGCTACAATGTAGTCTTTTACTGTGCCTATCTGTCGGAGCTTAGTGAGATGACCCAAAAAATTAGATTCCCTGTCAAAGCGATCACATAGAGCTTTTGAGAACATGTGCCAAGTTATGTTCCTGGGATAACATTTTTGATGTCACTGCCACCATTTCCATTTGTCTTGGTCCAACTAAAGGGCTCCCACACGTAGTCTAGTTTGATCTTCGCAGATATCATTAAGGGAGAAATATTGTTCCATTTGTGCTATCCATACTGCAAAATTAGAGCCATCAAATTTGTACATGTCTAGCTTGGGTAGCCAAGGGTGGGAGTGTTGGTGATTTCCATGGAAGTGAATGTCATGGCTAGATTCTCCTTCGAGGTGTCCATCAACACTATGCTCTTTGTAGTGCCTGCTCTAGTTGACTGACAGTGATATGACGCAAACATTTAATTAGCCATAAGGCCCACTTTATTCTTTGAGGACCTCAGGTTGAGGATCCGGACACATGACACTATTATTTGAGATATTCATGGTTATGATTGATTTTATGATAGCATGAATGGTTATGTATCTTATCTATCAGTATTTCGATGGTTGCATCATGAAATAGTTAAGTTTAGTATTTGAATTTATGATGAGGGTAGTAAAGAATATGTATGCGCTCTACTAAAAGTATAATGATGATAAATTTGATAGATATGTATATTTCTATGATGTTACGATGTTGATGGCTTAACGAATATGTATGTTTCCATTTATGATAAATGATGATAGCCATGAGGAATGTGTACCCTCTGTTACCTTAGTTCAAGCTTATAATGGACAATGATGTGAATGACCAGGAATTATTAATGATGCTATTATGATAAGGACTAACAGTGAGAAACCTTGTTGCTAATGATTTTTTAGTATGGCAGGAAACAATCAGAGGCGCTCGCTTATGACATGTCGATGACACCTGGTTTGATGAAAATTCATATTATTTTATCTTTTAAAGTCTAAGTCGATCTGCCATATATGTTTAACTATATTCTGATGATATGTTAATGGTTGCAGGCATAGATTAGTTGCTTGACCGAATGACTCACATATGGGTGATGGGGTTGTACAGGTGGATGGAACAATATGGGAGGGGTGGGACAATGTCCCTGATCTCACCCACTAGCACTTCCGCTGTGACTTGGGCTGGAAGGGTTGAAACACCTTTGCCTTGAAGATCATGATACCATGAGGGCAGGTCCCAAAGTTAGGTCGCTCATGAGGATTTTACTGGGGGGCGAGCATCAAGGCGGATTCCTTGATCACTGACACCATTAATCTCACTATAGCAGGCAACATAAGAGATGATAGTGGTCTATGACATTGCACCTATATTTTCCCCTCGTAGTCACTGGATGCTTGAAGGGCAAGTGGTGTGGCACCCTTGGAACTTCAAGGGAATTTCTTGAAGGGCACGACCAACCTGGCAGCCTTGGCATCACAAATAAACTACTAGGCGTGACACCCTTGGAACTTCAAGGGAAGTTCTTGAAGGGCGCGACCAAACTTGGCAACCTTGGAATCATTAAAAATAAATTAAATAATAGATATAATCAAAGAATGCAAACTAGATAAATTTACATCAAGGGTAAATGATGTTAGAAACTGAGGTAATTAAATCAAAAATAAAACTTTGGTTAAAGAATATCATAGGAAGAAATAAAATAGATTAGCTTAAAAACTCTACCCTTCCCATGTTGGAAAATACTAAGTAGATTATGTGGTTTAATTAGGTAAAAGGGGAAAGAGGGACATAATTGTAAGGATAAAGATTAATCCTAAACTAATTAAACCTACTTAAGAAAAGAGGAGGGTGAATTAAAATAAGAATAATAAATTAAATTTATAGAAATGTAGAGAACCTCCATGTGACAACAACCAACATAAGAATATCCATCTGAGAGATAAATTGAGTTAAATTATGGAGTATATAGTGGATCAAATCTTGACTCATTAATTGACTTTAAGTAATGAATACAAATTAAGAAATAAAAAGGAGGGATAAAGAGACAACTAGGAGAAGAAATAGGAATCTTGTTGAGATGAGGAAAATATTAGTTTTAAATAAAATATTAAATAAATAATTTTGGAAGACCCTTGATGAGAGAGTGACACATGGGTGGGTGAATAATCAAGCTATTGAATTATAAAAACTAATTAATTATGCATGACATGCCAAGTGTCCCCTATGAGGACTCCTATAGAAAAAGGGGTAAGCCATGGGAGAAGGGACTTTTGGTATCCCTATTGTTGGATGGATGAGATGATGTCAAAGCAGTGATTATGAAACTATAATGAGTTTGGTGAGGTAGAGGATTTTAGAGAGGGGACTCTTGAGCCAAGGAGTGCTCTCCTCTACCAACTAGTATATTCCTCCATTATACAACCCAATTTCAGCTCGGGGGTCCACGGGGAAGAAGAGTACCCAAGGAGTAGGCTGGGAGGTTAACCGGTGGGTCATTGCATCCAGATCAAGTACGTCGTCATTCATTCGCAGAGGCGACAGAAAACAAGGGAATACCAACAACAACAAAGCAAGCAGAGTTTCGTCTTCTGGTGAACAATACATATGTGTTGCAATACTATTTGGTCTTAGTTAAATGTATGTAAATGCTATGATATGTTTCCTGAAATGAATTCCCAATGTGTTTCTCTTCTGGTTGTATTTTGTTGGGATTAAAAAAGAAAAAAGAAAAAAAAAATTATATAGTCTGGATGTGGTCCTTGCAGTATATTTGTTGGGTATAGTAACTCATCAAAATATTATAGAATCTATATGAAAGATGGACATGACATTGAAGTTAGACATGATGCCATATTTGGTGAGGGTATGACATTTAAGAAGTCAAAAGAACTTTCTATAGATTCTGATCATGAAGAACTTCTGATATTTGAGGAGGAAGTTGACAAGGAAGGAGAAGAATCACACCATGAAGAAGAAGGGCCTAGTGAACATGTTCAACTCGTGGTCATTCTAGAAACAAGTTAAAGAGCTAATTGGTTGAAATCCACACTACTTGATGCAGAAGGTCATAGGGTAGTACAAGGATCATTTAGAGAAAGCAAGAGACCCAAGAAATATTTTGGGTATGCTGCATACATGACAAAATTAATAGAAGCAGAACCATCCACCTTTGAAGAGGCTGTAGAACATCGAGAATGGAAGGATGCCATGAATGAAGAGTATCAATATATAATGAATATTGGAGTCTGGGAGATCGTACCTAGGCCGGAAAACAAATCTGTGGTTACTTGCAAGCCGATCTATAAGATCAAGCATGCAGCTGATGGAAGTATAGATAAGTATAAAGCAAGATTTGTGGCTAGAAGTTTCTCTCAACTTGAAGGCATTGACAATGAATAAACATTTGATCCAACAACAAGATATACAATGATTCGATCATTAGTCTCTCTGACAACATCGATGGGATGGAACATCCATCAAATGGATGTCAAGACTACGTTTCTAAATGACACCATAGATGAAGAAGTCTATATAGAAAAACCTTTGCGACTTGAAGTCAAAGATAGTAAGGAATATGTTTGTGGATTGAAGAAATCATTATATGGCCTCAAGCAAGCACCAAAGGCATGGTATGCTAGAATGGATGCATACCTACAGAGAATATGCTTCACAAAAAGTTTTGCTGACTCAAATATTTATATTAAGGTTGTAAATAATGAACCTATAATTATTCTTCTGTATGTAGATGATCTTCTCTTGACAGGTGTAGAAGGTCAAATTGAAGAATGTAAGAAGAAACTGTCAGCAAAATTTGAAATGAAGGATGTTGGGATGATGCATTAGTATTTGGGACTAGAATTTTGGCCAGGACCGAATGAAATCTATTTGGGTCAAGGAAAGTATGTGATTGAGATTATAAAGAAGTTCAACATGATGGATTGTAAACCTATAATGATCACAAACTTGAAGAGACTAAGGAGTTCTGAATCAAGCCCTGTGGATCCTTCCAGGTATAGACAACTCATTGGCTCATTGATGTACTTGGTGAATACTCGACTAGGCATATGTTTTGCAGTAAATGTACTCAATCAATACTAAGTGGAGCTAAAGCATGATCATTGGATAATAGAAAATCACATTCATAGATATTTGCGAGGAACCATCAACTACTTTTTGAAATATTATTTAAGGAATGATTTCGAATTGATTGGATATACAGATTCTGATTGGGGAGGTAGTGAACAATATGGAAGAAGCAATATGACAGGGTGTTTCAGCTTAGGATCCTCCATGGTCTCATGGATGAGCAAAAATCAAGAAACCATTTCTTTGAGTAGTGCAGAGGATAAATATGTTGCAACATGTGAAGGAAGCGGAGAAGCAATATGGTTAAGGATAAGGACCAATGAACCCTACATTATTACTTTGTGATAAAACCAATTGTATTTGTTTGTCTGAGAATCTAGTGTTTTATGGAGAGACAAAGCACATCAACAACAAGTATCACTATATTCAAGAGCTAATACAAAAGGGTGTGCTTCAACTACGATATATCTCTATTGATGAACAAGTAGCTAACATATTGATGAAATCACTTCCAAACAAGAAGCTTGTATACTTAAGAGACAAGCTTGGTTTGGTTGATTTGACCTCCCTAATTGAGAGGGAGAGATAGACACTACATTCTTGTCTTCACTTGGGAAGAAAGAATGGAGGATTGGGTAACCATATGGCATTCGATACTCTTTGAGAATGTGGTAGGGAATTCAAGATAAGAGTAGTCGTGGACCGATATTCTTTGAGGATTATCTACCCAAGATAAGAGTAATCCAATGGAAGGTCATACTCTATGAACACTCAAGTGGAGTATGTACCTTGGGAGACAATAATGATGGTGTCTATACATCATTAGTCTTGCCAACATTGTGCTATGATATTGTGGAGAGATAAAGTTGTTAGTCAGGGCCTTTCTATGTGACAATGCTGGTTAATATGATGCTAGATAGATGGGTTACCAATCTGACTCTTCTTATGAGATCTCTTCATATTGAGAATGACCATGTACTCCCTAGTTAAGAGGGAGTGTTGAAAAATTTGTAACTAGGTTAGGTCTTTATAAGTGTGAAATGTATTCTTGTAAATATAAAATGAAAAGAAATTATTATTATTATTGGAGCATGGGTTTCATACTCAAGTTCTTTTATTTTATAGATCAAGCACCCATTGAGTGCTTCTAGGGTTTTTCCTAGTTATAAGAGTAATCGTCATGTATTGAAGACCCTATGGGCACATTGTAAATTGTAAAAAATAAAATAATTTGTCTTTAAAGTGTCAAAATAGCTCCAAGAGACCTAATGAGCTGTCAAGTCGGCCTACATGAAGAGCCACATCCACCCTTGAAGAAGCCTATATATAAAGGAACTCGTCTTCCATTTGGATCACTCACTCACTCATAACCTATGTGAAAAAGAAGAAGAAGAAGAAATCGAAGAAGGAAGCGCGAAGAAGAGAAAGTCGAAGAAGTCGAAGTGTTTTTGGGCCTTATTTATCTCTCTTGTGACGATAGAAGTTAGGGTTTCTAAACTCAGATCATTTGTATTTCGATCTTGGAAGAAGGAAAGAAGGGAAGGAAAGCAAAGGTCACTTATTAGTCGTAAGACTCAATACATGGCAAGCAAAGTCAAGAGAGAGGTTATTAGAGGGAGATCAAAGTCTCCAAGGGAAGAAACATCAGTTGTAGTAGTTGTTGGGGAACAAAATTTTGGATCTACTGGGAGGTCGAAGATATTGCAGTAGGAGGCCATGGTAGACTTGATCTTGGAGGGTATTTGTCTGAGTTTCTAGTTCATGGTATTCATTAATTGAAATATATATAAGAAGAGAAGAGATTTACGATTTTTCCCCTCAAGAGGAGGGGTTTTGGCTATGGCTTGCATCCTATATATTGTGTCACCGTTCTTATTATTTTGGTAGATGTTTGATGTATTGCACATTGGAATAATAATGAACAAAGCTAATAAGTAAAAGATAACACAAACAATTATCAAGTTAAGACAATTAAGATATTCATTTCCCTACTGAATTCGCAACATAGGGTATTTGCATTTCTACAGTCAACAAGCTCAGATCTCTCTGAAATTCAGATCACAGTTACAATGACAAGAAAAGAGACAAGTTTAGATGTCAAAGTACAAAAGGAACTCTGATAGGTGATGAAGGGACAACGCAGATAATTTTAGGATAATCACATAAACAAAAGTTCATATTTGAGAGGTGATCTCGATGCTACAGCATAGGAACACGATTTAGACAAGGGTATATATATTATAGTTCGGTGCTTTGAAGAAGCCACAGTTCAGTGCTATAATATAGACCATAGTTCGATGCTATGAAGGAGCTACAATTCACTGATATATCACAATGTTTCGGTGCTGCTACAATGATGGCATTTTCGTGACTTTACAGTGATGTGTTTTGGTGCCATATCAAGTGTGTCTATAGTTCGTTGCTATCACAATATGCTCAGATAGGAGATGATCGTAGTGATAAGAAGGTCAAAGCAGAAGAGGAGTTAAGAAGAAGAATAGTGCAAAAGATATTCAAGAGAACTAATGTCTTGGTCTTGGAGTGGCAACTAGGTCAAGGGTCTTGGTCTTGGTATTCGTCAATTGGAATCTCTATACGAAGAATTTGTGTGGGTTTTCCTCTCAAAGAGTGAAAGGTATTGGCCCTGGCTGATAACCTACATTATGTTCCTCTTATCTATTTATGTTCATGCATTGGTAGCTGTTTGATGAAAAAGAGAACTAATAATATAAGTAGAAGAAGATCCTAACCTAAAGAAGTAAAAAGCACTCACAAGTAGTTACTAATTCAAGAGAAATCACCTAAATATTGATGCCCTAGATTTCTCAACATGGTATCTGAGCTTCAAATTTCATGAGCAAGGAATTTAATTTTTAGTTAAGGCTCCCATTGTGAGCCTTTAGGGTTGGTCATCAAGTCATAAAGTTGATTTAGTTAATGTCAAAGTTTGAAGGCCCTTGTTGGGCATGTTACATACATAAATAAGTCATTAAGAAACCATCCAAGACCGAGTTCAAGACCCTCCTTCAAGTTGGCCTAAAGAGGATTGTAGAAAAGACATGTCAGCCTATAAATGAGTCAAGTCAGCTTATTTCTCATGGTTAAACCAATATATATATGCAACTCAGCCTTCACTTGGAGAGAAAATTTTGGTTGAGGTCTAAAGTAAGGAAGAAGTGTGAAAAAGGTCAAGGAAGATAGCCTCATAGCCAGCGAGAAGAAGAAAGGGAAAGCGAATTTGTTTGGGTTTGTTTTTAGGGCTAAAATCCTCCACACGTGCAAATAATATATGTTGTCGGAACTGCAGAAAGTGCTGAAGTATCACAGTCATACTTGAATGTCAAATCTCAGAGGAAGTCAAGGTGAATCTCAATCCGAGTTTGAAAGGAAGAAGTTTCCACTTGAAGCGCAAAAAATTCAAGGTTGAAAGTAAGTCAACCACACATGTTAGAAGTAGGCCGAAAGTTTCAGATTTGTTCCAAGGAACCAAAATTATGAAGGAGAGCCAAGAAGGAGGAAGAATCAAGGAGTTTGACTTTCGTTGACTTAAGGAAGAAGGAACGCATCAAGGAAACCTTGTAACTTGGTCTTGGAGAGGTGAAATAAGTCAAGGGTCTTGGTCTTGGTATTCGTCAATTGGAGTCTCTATAAGAAGAAGATTTTTTTTGGGTTTTCCTCTCAAGTGGGAGAGGTTTTGGCCTTGGCTGATCGCCTATATTATGTGTCTCTTGTCTCTTTATTGTTTATGCTTTGGAAGTTGTTTGATGAAGAAGAACACTATAACAATCTAACTAAAGAGAAGCTCCTAATTTATTAAAGTAAAAAATCATTCACAAGCAGTTACTAGGGTGTGGTCGTTCGCCTTGTTATGAAAATTAGTGAAAAAAAATCATTATCTCATCAATGAAAACACACTATTATCATTTTTTATTTCCATGCTACATGATTAATCAATTATAAACTGAATTTTAACATCGAAACATTAATTTACTTAATTTTCTAAAAGTCATTATGGGACCCCCTTGTGGGAGCTCTATTCATGGGTAGTCATGGGATGACTTTTATACTTTTGTGCGGGCACTCCTTGCCAAGTCGGGCTGGCCCACTAACTCATTGCACGGGTGCCCCTATTGGATGGGCGCCATGGTGTGCCCAACACATGATTCCCAAGGTGTAGAGCGCCTTGGCGTGCCTAACATGTGATGCCCCCATGGGTGTCGAGTACCTTGGTGTGCATAACACGTGATGCCCCCATGGGTGTGAGGTGTCTTGACGTGCCCACCAAATGACGCCCCCATGAGCGCCCCACTTTCGTTCACTTATCGATGACAACATAATATTATAATTTGTTAGTACCATGTTGCGTAATCAATCAATTATAAACCGACTTTTAACACCCAAACATTACTTTAGTCAATTTTCTAAAAATTGTTGAGACCCCTTGGTGGGAAATCTGTTCATGGGAAATCATGGGCCAACTTTACATATTTTATGAGGGCACCCCTTTCCAAGTCGGGTTAACCCACCAACTCATCTCATGGGCACCCCTATCGGGCAAATGTCCTGTCGTGCCTAGCTCATGACACCCCCATGGGAACCCAGGCACTTTACCTTTGTGCAGGTGCATCTAGGGCACAAGCGCTCACCCTGCTATGCAAATTAGTCCACAAATCATTAGTTCATCATTGAAAACAAAATTTTATCATTATTTAGTATGTCCATGCTACATAGTCAATCAAATATAAATTGAATTTTAATACCTAAACATTAATTTAGTAAATTTTCTAAAAATCATTATGAGACACCCTAGTGGGAACTCAATTCATGGGCAGTCATGGGCCGACCTTACTTCACATGTCTGTCTAACTATAGTGTCACTTGGTTCACTTGTTGCCCAACTTGTCTAGTATGTCTGCTTAACAAACCATTAAAGTGAAAATTGAAAATTATGGTATAAAAGTAAATGAGCTTCTCTTCATTTCAAGAATAATATATTCTCTACTTAATCAGGACAACCACATGAAGGTGGAAGCTCATATGGCCCATCCTCCCCCCTCACATCACTCTCAATTCCCCATATCTAATCTATATATTATAATATATTTGAAAGAAACACAGTAACATTCAAACATAAAAACTAGGAAAATAAAAAATTAAGGTGAATGAAAGAGAACAAACCAAATGGAAACATATAAATACATACCTTGCATTTTTCAACATTTTGATATCATTCATCTTTTTCCTCATCCATCTCATCATGTGTATCATCCAGTTCAAAATTCATGTACAAAGGATTCACCATATCATCATCATCATCATTGTCGTCGTCGTCATTGTCGTCTATATCGTCATCTTGAACATGATCTTCTACATTTGGTTCAACTTCTTCAATTTTGTCATCCGACATAATGTCAATATAATATAATTCATCCAAATTAACATTGTCTCAATTAACATATATTCCTTGAACTTCTTCGACATATTCATCTGACATTGTGTGAACCCCCTGCTTCTCTACAAAATCTTCTTCTTCAATTTCATCTTCTTTTGGTACATTATACTTTATGAGCCTTCCTCTGGGATCATATCTAACAACATATGACCAAGCCGCTTCAACTGGAATGTCTAATAAAATACCTGTTCACATTGGCATGTAAGAACATATCGCTATAATCCCGACTCAAGATTCCTTGTATCACCCATGATAAATCCGTTAACATGCTCAATAACAATTCTACCACGGTCGCGTTCATGGATTCATAGCCTAAACCATTTGACATCGAACGTAACTATTTTGAAGGATTCAAAGTCACACTCAAGTATATCATGTAGATACCCATAGTATCGATTTTCAGAGAGTTCTAGATGTCCGTCACCTCTAGAGGAAACATTGATAATTTGAAATACTACAGTTATCCCACTATCAAAAGTTTTCATCTATTCATCCAACTTTTTGATGTGAAATTTGCAGCCATTGCACCACATTTTGTTGTAGTGTTTAAACTGAAATACATCAAACATAAAAAATGCATTGTCAATTGATAAGTGTGCATATTTATAATTGCAAAATTTGAAAATTAAGAAAAAAACATGCAATATGCATCAACATAATTGTAAAAAATTTAGTATGGGTGAATATGCTTGCCCAATAATCTTATAAACCATATGCTAAATCAATTTCCCTCTGTGTAAGATTGATATCTCCACTACGTTGAGCTTCTTTGACTAATGAAGGCACACCATACCATGATAACCTACCATTATTAGTTTGTTTGCATCATTCAATCCATACCTTTATTTAATCTTTATTGTTCACAATGTATAAATGTATTGCATCCCACTCTCGACTGACTGTATTAAAATAAAAAAAATTCACGCACACACACACAGATATATATATATATATATATTATATATATATATATATATATTATATATATATATATATATTATATTATTATATAATATATATATATATATATATATATAATTAGTTATCATGTTATACCTTCATAACAATGATTATTCAGGGAGACTAAAAATTAAATAAGTACGATATACATAAAAACAAATAAGTCAAATGTGCTATAAATCTCCACTATCCACTTAAATATCACTTTTGCTCATTCTACCTTTCCCCGGTGGGTGCTCCCCTTTAAAATCGTCCATGGAGTTGACATCCCAAATGCGATCCAATACATTAATACTTTTTCCTATTTCATTAGTATATTGATGAATATAAGCATGGTTTGATATACCATATATCTCTCTACCATAGAACCCTTAGGACATTCTCTTTGTTTGACCAAAGCCTTCAATGGTTTCAAGTGCTCTCAACCATCCACATTTATCTTATGTGTACAAGTCCACACTTTTCATTCTCCTCAACTTGGTGTATGAGGTAGTGTTCTTATGTATTGAAAAATTTCGGAGGTAGATACTTTTGCATTTCTCACATTAGACAAGGAATTTGTTTTCTCCAATACTTTTTATCTTCTTTATCGATTTATTTACATGACAACAATCTACAAATGAAGCAAGCAAATTATGGGTTTCAACAAAAAAATAATAATATAGTACACGATGACAAGCAAAACACATGCAGTGAAAAATATGTGACACAACAACTTATTAAGGAAATTACACTTTTCACATAAATCTTCACTTACCTCATGTATTTGCCAAGATTATATATAACTTGTTTGACATTGTTGTCAAATTTTTATGGGAGAGATAAAGATAGAACATAGTGTAACAAAAATAATGATCGATCGCTATTTTTTCCCAAATTAGTAGAAAAAACACTAACTAACAAGATATTTCACCAATGTATAAAATCTATATACACAAAAATAATTACCTTAATGAACATATGCCAATCATGAGTTTTTACCCCACCTAATTCACCTTTCTTTGTTAGGATATTATTTATGTTTGAAGAAAATCCAGTTGGAAATTTAATTTTTTCAATAACCTCTTTAACATGCTTGCTTTGTTTCTCCATCAATAACCATAGAAGGGTGCTTATATTTTGGTTGTATCCATCGCTATTTGAATGAATCACACTTTGCAATGCATGGTCGAACTCCTTAGTGTCATTACAAATCTTGAAATGTTTTTCTTTATCTCTCCTTCCATCTAAGATTCACCATAAGGTCTCTGTTACATTCTTCCTGATGTGCATTATATCAAACAAATGAACAATTTCTAAGTGGTCATAGTAAGTGAGTCTATTGAATTGCTTGGGATAAATTTTCATTCCTTGTGGAAGTGCCCTGTTATTAATGTCTTCACGACCTACAACATGAATCATAGATAAATATATTATAACAACAATATAACTTGTTAATTAGTATAGTGAATAAAACACCATAAAAGGATAAAATAATCCAAACATATAATGTATATTGAGACATAGACAATTCGATCCATTCCCTGAGAGACTATTATATTGCAACTTCAATGACGAGGTGTCATTCTCTGTTGTCTTATTCCAGTCTCTTATCTCCCATTGAAAAAATGTTTTTCAGTATTTCGGTACCTATGGTTCTTAGAAAGGAAGTTCCTATATTCATTAAACACCTCATTTCCTAAGCTTCTTGAATGACGAGATTTAATTTGAGGACTACAAACTAGACAAGCAAATTTACCCTTTGTCTGAAGGCCCGCAAGAGATGGAATAATTTTTATATCAATTATTTTAAGTATATACAATGAAGTTCAAACTATTTAAAAAACATTCTTGAAATGAAATTTTTTTCGTCAATTCAAGGTCTTTAAATTGTCAACCAGGGTGGGTAGACTAATGAAGTACAGGTGCACAATATGTGCTTTGAAGTTGTTTATTAGGTCGTTATGTATCTGTTAAGATCTAAACTTAAGTTGGAGGTAGTGTTTGTCAATTATATTAGTGTCGTAATTCTTAAGGATGTTGTAAGTTTCCTAGGAGTTAATCTCTATCTAATGAGTTTGCAGATGATATGAGAGTGAGCCTACTCATGTTAGATTGTTTTGGGATTTTTGATCCTGAATCTTTATGCTGCAGCTTCTAATTCACTAAATGCAAAAAGAAACTTATTCTATCAGCTATGAAGAATTATTGTCTGAACTTAATTGTTTAGGGGAGAACTCTCACTCTTTTACTTATTCAATTTTCGCTCAAACAAAATAATCGAAGCAACATTTATACTATGAATTAAACACACTTCAATTATGCTAGATAATAAGAAAATGACCATGCTATACCAGGTATAAAGAAAATTAAATAACAGGCTAAACTATATATAAAGAAAATGAATGTACTTATGCAAATAACAACTCGATGGCGAAATCATTATGCTGCATTTTCACATAAAACAAAGCAATTGAAGAATGGAAGGAAATCATATTGCAATTGATTAAAACCTGTCACTATTTGTAGGGGCCCTCCACATAGCATTTCATAGCTTCCAACCAACACAACACATACTTACAAAACCAATTCTATTCAAAAAAAAATTCATGAACTGTTCAAAATTACATCATTCGGCGCGCACCCAAATCACAGTGCGACCATAAGTTTTATAGCAGGTCTCTTGGCATAACTGTACGAATAATTCAAGCCTAATATCTCTATTCTATCTAAATTTATATCGCTAAACCTTTGTTTTGATATTCCAAAAGCAAAATGATAAGGTTTTGATCGGATCTCGAGTTCTGTTTTGCGTTAATCCAACGATTGACTTGGAGTTTGACCGTGATCTCCTGCGCTTATCTTCACGAACAGTTTCAAGGGGATAGGAAGAGATCCACAAAGGAGCCATCCTCTATCCATCTGGACCCTTCGCTGCTGAATTAGAACTTCGAAACCTTGCAAACAATGGAGACAGCTACAGAAACCTGGATTAGCTGTGGAAATAGACTAATTCGGTAGCCAATTGCAACTTTAACATAACAATAGGGTATAACGTTAAATATGAACAAGAAGACATATTATTTGATACCTTCATCATAACTTGATGGATATGGCTTTATTTAGGTGGTAAATATATAGGAAAAGAGAGGATCTTTAGGCAAAAAGGATGTCATGGTAGGACAATCTTCGGACTCTACATTCCCCCAGACTGGAGATGTTGCATGTCCTCATACACTTCTTCCTTTTCATTCACTTGTGCCTCTTGCTTATCATCTCCATGTTTCACTGTTTTCTACTTTTTGGCAGTGATTGACATTCTAGGCTTTCTCATGAGAATTTTGTACTTCAAACTGATAATCTCTCCCTACATAATTCTATTTTCTTTCTTTATTTTTTTGTTTTTCTTATACCACAAGCTTAGATGAAGGATCAGATTGTCACTCTTTGCAATCTACATATCACTCTATTTCTTCAATGCTTGATTCTCATTTTTGAGATACCGATTCAATGTTTCTAGTTCAAAGATATTCTGCTTTAAGATGTTTGAGGCCGATTGTTCATTTACCTAGTTGCTCCCTTCTCCAGGGCTTTGAATTGTTTCCTTTGTTGTTGTCTCTTTCCTTTCCAGTGACTCTATAGTCATAGATTTCCTACTGAGAGAGGTAAATACCTAGACTACGCATTGGGCTTCTTAAAGGTGAGTTGTATGGTTGTGGTGATACTCTTGGTGATGATCTTGGTGACCTTGTTGGAGAATTTCCAGGGCTTTCAATTGGCTCATCCTCTATTGACTTGTTCTCTATTGGCTCATTCCCTATTGGAGTATTCTCCGTTGGCTCATCTTCAGTTGGCTCCTTTTCATTTGGCTCATTTTCTTCAAGATTAATGTATTCTGTAGTTTTTGAGGTTGTTTGTGGAATCATGCTCAACCTCATGCTCCTCCTCAATCCCGGGGTTTGTATCTTCTGCACTTTCCTCCTTTTATTCTCTGATTTTTCTTCTAGAGGAGGGGTCTTAGTTTGTGAGAATTCTTCTTTACTTGGGCTAGATTTCTTTCTTCTAGGGTTCCCCTCTTCATTCTATGCAAAATATTTACTATAGGTAGTTCTTCTTTTGATACTTCTGTCTAAGTTTGAGGTGCTTGTTCCTTTATCATTTTTATTGTTCTCTTCCTCCCTCTAAGGGCCCTGCTGCTACTTGCTTTTTTTGGGTATTTTTCTTGAAAGTGGTTTCTTACTAAGAAACTCTCCCAGTTATCCCCCATACTTTGGAGATGAAATTTGACCAATATTTTTACCAGGCCATGATGATAGATGGTGTTTTCTATACATTGAATTTTCTTTTGAACATTTGTAGACATTTTCTTGAGGCTATTTAAGAGGAAATAAGGGAGGTTCATCCGACGATTTTCAAGGAAGTGCGTCATCATCCTAACATGACAAAAATACATTTGCCCTAACTTACCCTCATAAGTGATAAACTTCTAAAGCACAAATAAGTTTCTCCATTTGTTTTTAAGAGCAGTGCTGGGAATACCTTTCTTGTAGACCATAGTGCCCATGTTTGGATTCTTGAGGAAGACCTTCCAGTCCTATCTATCAACCCCCCTGTTTTTAAACCATTTTTCTCCATTTATTGGCAGCTTGGTAGCCTCGAAGATCATAGAATTTATTATTGTGAGCTTAATGTCCAAAATTTCGGCTTCAGCTGCATCGAATGAGCACACAAATATCTTGGTTACTTCCTTGTGGAAGCCGTTATATTTTTCAATGAATTGCAACCATTGTCTCCTTTGCAGCAACTCCCTAGTTTGTTGGTACCCCTCCAGGAATTACTTCCCTGCTGGCTCAGTTCGAACAATTATACCCATTCCAAAGGATGATTTACCTCGAAAATTGACTACCTCGATAGGAAAATGGGGCTGGTAGGGTTTGCTAGCTACCAGAAAGATGGAGTGGCTATGAAAGTTCAGAGGAGTGTAAGAATAGGGAAGAACAGATAGATTATCATAAGGATTATAGGGATGAATTTGACCGTTGGGCGCATTTAAACTTATGATTTGGTAATTACTTCGGCAGATTTGGAATAAGGTCGTGACATGACATTTTAAGTGGTGGCATATGATATCTTGTTAGGTGGCCATTACCCTTAGGTTATAATGATTGCATTTTAGTACTATATCTTCTTAATCATATATTCTTATATAAACTTCCCTATTGTTAAATTAAAGCATCACGTACCTTTGATCTTCTTTTGCTAACCTTATTTGTTGTCCTTTGATCTCCTATAGGTACTTTGCTGTCAATTGTCCTTTAATCCAAATCACCAAGTGTTCTTGTGGACTTCAAAAATTGATTAGGCTCCAAAAACTTGTCTTGGCTGCGGAAATTTGTCCAAGCTGTGGAAAGTTGATGATTCTGCATCTTAGAGGAAAAAAAGGCTTTAATAGATGAACTTTATTGTTTTTTTCTTTGAAAAGAGAATTTGAAGTGCTAACAAACTGGTTTTCACTTTAAATTTTCTATATAAACATGCCAACAACATGTTGGTTTTCATGTTATATATATATATAATATATAATATATATATATATAATATATATATATATATATATATATATATATATATATAAGTGTAAACTGAGTAAAAATTTCTAAGGTGGAAAAGAAGAATAATTCTTCTTGACCATCTTGAGCTCTGAATTATCTTGAAATATTTTAACAAATTCCTCTTTCGTTAATGGCTTTTGGTAAAGCTTGAGTCGATGTCAATTTACTAATAGAGGATTTTTCTCTTCATCAATAGTCTTGATTCTAATTGCACCATTGTCAAAGACATTCTCAACTTCATAAGGTCCAAGCCAATGGGTTTGGAATTTCCCTTGAAAATTTTTGAACTTTGAATCAAAGAGAAATGCTCAATCTCCTAGATGAAATTTCCTTTCTTTAATGTACTTATCATACCATCTTGACCTCTGTTGTTGCACTAAGTTGGTTCTCTAGAAGGCTTCTTGTCTGATTTCATCAAGCTCATTCAGTTGTGTCATCCTTTGATTTTGGGCTTCTGACAAGTCTAGATCTAACTAAACTGCTGTCTTATAGGTCTAGATATGGAATTCTATCAGAAGTAAGACTTTCTTCCCATAAACAAGTTCATAGGGATTATGCCTTGTAGTATTCCTCCATGTGGTTCTGTAGGCCCATAAGGCTTCTGGAATCTTTTCCACCCAGTCTTTCTTGTGTAGATGTACAGTCTTTGTAAAGATAGCCTCAATCACCTTATTTGTGGGCTCAACTTGTCCATTGGCTTGTGGATAGTATGGAGTTGACTTCCGATGTTTTATCTTGTATTGGTCCACAAGCTTTTGCACTAGTCTGGATGTGAACTGTGTCCCTTGATCTATTACAATTTCTCTTGGGACACCAAAATGAGTAAAAATATCCTCAAAAATAAATGAAACTACCGTATTTTCAGTAGCAAAAGGAAATTCTTTAGCGTCTACCCATTTAGTGACATAATCAGTACATACCATAATATACTTCTTTTGCTTTGAAGGTGGGCTGATTTGTTGGGTTGTGTTATATTCTTTCCACATAGTTAATAGGGGGTTCGAGGGGTACCCGTAACCCCACTTTATGGGGTCCAGGGCAGCGCCTCGGAAAATTTTAGTTTTGGACCCAATGTTAGGTTGGGCGGACCCACCTATGGTTTTGTGCATGATTTTCGCACATGTTTTTTGGATGAGATGGTTTTCGATCCATGGTTTTGGACGCGATGGTTTTCGGTCCATGGTATTGGATGCTTCGGCATGTATAAATATGTATTGTAACATTGAAAGGAACATAATGAAAAATCAAGCTGGTAGTCCCGGTTTTGGGATCTAGTGGAAAATCTCTGTGTATATGTGTTTTATGTGTTATGCTCTCGCATTTTTATTTTTTCCTGTGATTTAGAATTCGTATGCAGGTAATTTCTGTACGGGGTTAAAAACTACAAGAGGAAGGTCATCAATAGCATATAGGCGAAGCAAAGCTGCAATTTCAAACAAATCCACTTATGATGAAAGTAGCTTTGGATATTGAGGCTATGAGGTGACAGCGCGACAAGAGAATCACGTGAAAAAAAAGAGAGAGATGCAGAGAAGGAGTTGCAGGTGTTGAAGCAGAAACTTAAGGAATAACAAGAGCTGCATAGACAAGAGAAGGAGTTGCAACAAGAACAGGTATAACAGGAGGTGGAACATTCACAAGTTGACGAAACTGCACCCATACAGGTTATAGCCCCATCCAGTTGTTGGAAGAGCAGACAAGGTGATTCGTGTTGTTGATTGCATGCAAGGGTGTTCAGGAGCACAGATGTCATTGTTCACACACATATGATCCCACCCATTGGCACACTCACTAAGGCAGATGCAAGAGTCGAGTCCAACCAAAGTTGAACATGTACTTCAACAAGTTGATGTGCATAGTCACCATCACACACTTGAATATCAGCATAGACACTATGCATCAGTATGTTGTTGGTCCAGCTACAATCAAGACAATGATGCACATGTGATTAGATGAGTTGGATAGAGGAGCCATATCAGTGTACCTAGATGCAACGAAGGCAAGAGTTCACTTTCAGTAGGACGTCACCATTGAGCAAGTGGACACCATCACAGATGACCAAGCTTGGCATCAGTTCGCCACCGTCGACTATCATGAGGATGTCGAAGATTTGGTCTTCCCACAGTTGTTTGAGTCTTTGTGATGTTTTGCATGGCTTGCTCAAGCCATTTTTCTCACATGGGTACATGTGCAGATTGTATGTAACATCTTGTAAAGTGGAAGTTCAAGTGTTGATAGTTGAATGTAATAGTCATAGAGTAGTTGAAGAGTCATGAGGGTAGATGAACAGTCACAAAGGGGAATTTCAAGGGTCACCCCACCCTTTTTTATTTATAGTACCTCATAACCCATTGTAGAGGCTTTTGGTCAAACAAGCTTCCAATAGGAGTATCTTAGAGAAACATTGGATAGTATTGTAACGAGCCTTGGCTTATCCACTGTGCAGAGCTAGTACATGTATTTGGAGGAGTAGGTAGCAGTGGTTGTAACATTCCGTTATCGGGACTAGTGGTCGGTCATGGTTGTATTGTGCGATTGGAACTTTCACTTCTTAATATAACAAAGCCAACACATTTCATGCATACGTTGTTATTGTATTTCAGTTAACTTGTTTACACTAATGATATATGATTATGTTTTCTTACGTGTGTGTGTATGTACTATTTCTATATATGTATGTATGAATATTACTGAATTATGATGTTGGTAACCATCACTTTGGATTGTTAGTTCACCTTCTTTCCATCTTGTGATGCATATTTTCTCATGTGTTCCCTTCTAAGTTGTGTGTTCACATAGGTTTGCAAGGGGCACACTCATACTGCCCTCCATGTGTTAGAACCTTTCATGCAACCTCCCTGGCTTGTTGCGCATGTCAAACCCTTGCTACCAACAGGGACATCTTACTTGCCTCTGCACGCAATTGAGGTCAAGGCGATACTGTATGACCCACTGCTAGGACTCTGTTGTAGCAGCTCCAACCACCCTCTAAAATTTTTCCTTAGCTTTGTTTTGGAGCCTCCCTATCAACCATATTCAGGGGCATGTCTTGCACTGTCAAGCACATCAACTTCAGTTGTTTCATAGAGTCTTATTAGCATGTGCATGCAAGTTTGTTCCACCTCCTTCACGGGTTGATTTCTAGACTTAGTTTCAGTTGCTAGTTGAGCATCTCCCTCTGGGAGTTGTACAATTCTGGAGGGGAACTAGCCTTCCCTCCAGAAATTGTGTAAACCCTGTTGGACACCTAGTTGGGCAGAAGAATTGCACAATTCTTCCTGACAACTTTCCTCTCAAAAATTACACAATTCATCCTAGGACAGCTACTCAGCCCATAAATTGTGCAATATTTTTGGGACAATGAACCCAACAACTAGCAAAAATTATGAAAATCAGCTAGGCAACCTACTGGGTTTAAAAATTGCGCAATGCAGTCAGACAGGCTTCCTTGAGAAAATTGCACAGTCTGACCCATGACAGCTTCTTAGCCAAGAAGCTACGCAATCCTAGGAGATAGTCACCAGTTCCTCCCAGAAATTACATAATCCCTCTGAGACAACCATCTCTACTCAGCCCAAAAAATACGCAAATCCCTCACCCAAGATCACAAATGGATGCATGTACCTTTAGGTTGATCGATTCCCTCGAGGATCGAGAAAAATGGATTTGCATGCATGGACTACTTTTCCCAACACAACGTGTAAAGGCATCCCTATATTTAGTGGTTTATTTTTAGCAATTGGAGGTTACATGCATGGATCACTTTAGAAACCTCTTGCCAAGTGTCGCTTTTCCTAGATTTGTGGCATGCACATCATAACCTCGATTTTATCAAAACTTGTTTTCCGGATGCTGCAAAGCTCATTCCTCACATTGATCTTGCATCTTTGTCATCCCACATTGCATCTAGGAGGCAACACATTCATCTCAGTTGTTTCGGGGTAAGCTTGCTTCACATATCTTGCACTACGTTTTTGTTGGTTTTTATGTTTTGACTTGTGTGAGTGTTGTCTACTTGATTTCTATGAACGCTCGCTATCATTTACATGAATGTTACCTTGTACAAGCGTTGTTTTAGTTTTCATTTGCATCTCACTGTTGTGGCATGCATGAAACTATTTTTGCACCGAAAATCGTTGTCACGACGACCCGCTTCACTTGCATGCATGTTGTCCCGTTTTCTAAATCCTGCACTTACTGTTTGCATGCATAATCATTCACTCTTATTTGCACTCATCTCATCATGCATTCAGACTGCTCACGTTTTCAGTCGCCCGTTGGCTGGTCTGGGCTGCCTTGGCCCAGACCATGCCTTACCCGACTAGCACTGCACATTTCTAGAAGAGAAGGCTCTACCTTCCCTCCAGAAATTGTGCAAGTGTGGCCTAGCACTGACCTCCAGAATTTAATTTCATAAGTCTTGGAGGCAATGTTTTGCTGGCCCCAGAAACTACGCAATGTAGTTTGCTAGTTGCATGTCACTGCTGACTGAAATTGCACATTGCATGTTTCAGTCCTCAGTGGCCATGTTGGAATGTGCATTACACATTTCCAGCAGTCAGTGAGCCTCCTGATAGCCTGGATTGTGGCTTGTGCAGTTTTGGTAGTTAGTCTCCCGAACTTTCGGCTGAAATTGCACAACCTTCACAATCAATCACACAGTTATATTGCAAGTCAGTTCTCAAGTTTGTTTTGGTTTTCGACTGACATATTGCTTTCCATGAGTGTTGCTATGTCTCCAAGCATCATAGGTGTTCGTGTGTCTCTCAACATCACAAGTACAATGGCCTTCAGGAGAGCAGAGTCAAAGGACACCATTGAGAGCAAAATGGATGCTGTAGCCAAGCAAATGTCTATGAGCTTTCCTACCTATGAAGACATCAAGTTGTTCGTAGGCAAGGACATCAAGATAATATGGCAGCAACATCACAACGAACAACACCATTAGCAGTAGCATAAGGCAGCACACCAACACGTGATGAATGCAAGAGGAAGGTTGTTGACAACACAAAGGCGGAGCAAAGCTATGAGTTCAAACCAAATCCACTCATCACGAAAGCAGCTTTGCATATTGAAGCTATGAGGTGACAACGCAACACAAAGATAGCACGAAGGAAGAGAGAGAAATAGAGAGGGAGTTGCATGTGCTAAAGCAACAAATCAAGGAAGAACGGGAGTTGCAAATATGAGAAATGAGTTGCATCAGGAACAGGTACAACAGGGGGCACAACATGCACAAACGAATGAAACTACGCCCGTACAAGCTATATATCCATCCCACCAGCTAGAACGAAGCAGACAAGGTGAGCAGTGTTGTTGATCGCATGCAAGGGAATTCAACAACATGCATGTCATTGTGTGCACGCATGCGATCCCACCCATTTGGCACACTCACCAAGGTGAAGACAAGAAACAAGTCCAACTGGAGCTGAACATGTATTTCAACAAGTTTATGCGCATAACCACTGTCACATGCTTGGAGATCAGCACAAACACAATTCATCAGCATGTTGTCAGTCTGGTCACACCCAAGATGACCATGTGCATGCTATCAGATGAGTTGGACAAAGGATCCATATTAATGTACCAGGATGAAACAGAGGCAAGAGTTTGTTTTCAGTGGGATGCCACCATTGAGTGCGCAGACACCACAACGGACCACCAAGCTTGGCATCAGTTCACCACACTTGACCACCATGAGGATGTCGAAGAGTTGGTCATCCCACCTATGTTTGAGTGTTAGTGATGTCTTGCATGGCTTGCTCAAGCTTATGTCGTCCCACATGGGTACATGTGCATTGTAATGTAACATCATGTAAAGTGAAAATCCAAGTGTCGATAGTTGGACATAACAGTCATGTAGTCGGTGAAGAGTCATGAGCGTAGGTGAAGAGTCACAAAGGGGAATGTCAAGGGTCACCCCACCCCGTGCTATAAATAGAACCTTATAACTCATTGTATAGGCTTTTGGTCATCCAAGCTTCCGATAGGAGTATCTTAGAGAAAACTTGGAGAGTACTGTAACGAGCCTTGGCTTCTCCACTGTGCAGAGATAGTATATCTCTTTGGAGGAGCAGGTGGCAATGATTGTAACATTCCACTGTCGGAACTAGTGGTTGGTCATGGTTGTATTGTATGACTGGAACTTTCACTTCTTAAAATAACATAGCAATCATGTTTCATGCATATGTTTTTATTGTATTTAAGCTAACTTGTTTACTCTAATAATACATGTGTATGTTTGCTTACACATGCATGTATGGCTTTCCTATATAAGTATGTATGAATCTTACTAAAATGTGTTGTTGGTTTAACCATCACATTGGATTTCTAGCTCACTTGCCTTCCAGTTTGTGATGCATCTTTTCTCATGTGTTCCCTTCTTAACTCCGTGTTTTCACAGGTTTCTAAGGGGTGGACTCACCTCACCCCCCATGTGTTAGAAATGCTCATGCACCTTCCTTGACTTGATGCATATGTCACACCCTTGCTACCAACAAGTACATCTTACTTTCCTCTGTGCATCATCATGGTCAAGGTGATAATGCACGACCCACTGCTAGGACTCCTACACTAAATGATTTGAGGTCTAGTTGGGACTTCTTACCGGGGAGATCCCCTGACATGTTGATAGGTCCAGCATCGTCAACAAAATCTTACACCAAATGGTCTAAGGTCTAGTTGGGACTTCTTACTGGGGAGATCTCGTGACATGTTCGCAGGTCCAGCAACGTCAACAAGTACCAACCTAAATTTTTGTAAATTTATGCATGAATTCATGGGGATTTGTGTGGAATAATTAGGAAGCAATTTTTTGGAGACTAGTTTTGCATGCAAAGAGGAAACCATCTGAAAGTGAGGATTGATGTTTGAAGGCTTTGGTCTAATAAAACTTGGATTTCATTACTAATTTCATGTAAATAATTTTGGGTCCTATCTAAGAATGATGGGGATGTAATTTTGTGCATTGATAAGTGAGCACAAGTGGCACTAGTTGGGAAATCATTAAGGGATTATATAGAAATGAAAGGATTCCCTAGTTTTGTGGAAGCTAATTAATTAAACACTTAAATGAGGCATGTGCCCAAATAGGAATATGATTCTTTGTTGTCTCATTTCTTGTGAGGGAGAGTTACCTTCACAATTATCATCCCCCATGTGAATGTGAGTTCCCCTTGTGATATCATGGTTTGGCTAGGGGATGGCCAGTTGTGGTAAGACTTATGTGCAACTAATCCTATGGTTGGGTGGAAACGGCTCACCTTCTTTTAGTTACAATAATTTATAATTATCAAACAAGTGTTCATATTTGTCTGCATGATGTTTTCCCAACTATAATATGAAGGTATTTGCAATTAAATTGAATGATGATATGTTGAATTGGTGTTTCCTAAATGGGAAAATCCCCATCTATATGTTTTGTTTGAATCTATTGGTCTTAATGAAATTTTGATATATGATAAATTGGAAATGATTATAATAGACGTTAGGTGTATCTTATGCATATATGCATATTAGGGTTGCTACTTGAATCCTTGTTTAAACTCCATTTGTTGAAAGTGGTCTTCATGTTGTGCATGCATTCCATGAAGTGTGTAGAACTTATTAGTCCCTTAGTTTATTCATTTTAGCCAAGAGTGCTTAAAATGTTGTCCTCTTATTCTAGTTTTATGGAGGATTTTTAGAGCCCTAGAGCTAGCTTTGATTTTAAACTAAAGTTGATAGGTTTGAGTGAATAAGAACTCTAGGCTTATTGATTTTTCTAATAGTAGTATGGAGGATTTAAGTTCCCCTTATAACACCAAGTGTATATGTACAATATTTGTGACAAGTGCCAAGTCATAGGCTCGAGTGACTAAGAATTGGCTATTATGAGTAACAGTATGCATCCTTAGTTAAGGTTATTATGGTTATAAAAATCCTAACAATATCAACATTAATATTTCTTGTTCATAATACATTGGGGCCATAAACAAGATTACATAAAAGCCAATGCAATAATGCTTTTCTTTCTAGGGAAGCAAGAGAAATAAGGATAAATTCTTATATTTTATGGAATTGATTAAAGAATGCTAGTCTTCACAAAACATCTAAAATTAAATTAAAGTATAATCACCTATGAAGTGTATAACCCTCTTGAAAATTTTGGCTTGAATGGTAGTCTTGGACTAGTACCCCTTCAATCTAAGTGTCAAGCTTCCATTGAGATAAAGTTGTTGTGGAGAACTCATATAACTTAGTAGGACTAATATGGCTAACCATATGTTTTTATTTTTAACTTGTGCTCCATGGTTGCTTGAGATATTTTCACTAAGAGAAATGCTCTAAAATCTGAAATTTCCCATGATACTCGTTGAATAGGAAACAAGTTGATAATAATTATAGGGTTGTGGGCATACCCTTAGAATCCTTCAATATCATAGTTAATTGAATGCATGTGTGTGAGAACCATGCTAAATGAAGTTTTTGTATTTTGGGTGTAGAACTTTGTTAAAAGAAGGAATGAATGATGAGTTTTTGTAGAAGATTTGGTTGAATGATTCCTTGGTTGTTATAATGTGGTAATAGCTTACCCTATCCTATAGGAGCCTCGCATAATAAAGTCTCTCCATGTCACATATGCTTATGTAACCAAACATGAATTCTTTTTACTTTGATATAATAAGCATGTTGACTATGTTGTAAAGGAAGGGGAAATCCTCCTTAACTTGCTCTTGACTATCCTAAAAAGTTCCAAGCATCTGAATTCCATTCCCAATGCTTTGAGCAAGTCAAGGGAGGTCCCTCATAAATTTACCAAGCCTTTCTCATTTCTTAGTTAAAATTAGAAGTATTTGGGTGCAATTTGACTATGTATCAACAAATTAGAATTCTTAGGTAGATTCATGTGTTGCTGAATAAAAGTAGTCAACACATCATGCCCAAACAAAATATTAATCACTAGAATTGAAAAATGGTCAAGGTAATATGTCATTGGAAATAGAATAAAGGGGTTGATATACTGATGAGATAAAAATAACAAAGGTTGATATGTTGACAAAACGAAGAATAAAACTTTCCAACAAAGAATAGTCTTGGCAATAGACACAAATTGTATCAAAAAGGAGAAAATTAAGTCTTGGTGACAAAGAGATGTGCACAGACGAGGAGAAAATTAAGTCTCAATAATAAAGAGACATTTATCAATGAGGAGAAAATTAAGTCTCAATGACAAAAATATTTGTATTGACGAGGAGAAATTAAATCTCAACAAGGGAATGCGTATCAACGAGACAAAAATATGATCTCAATGACAAAATATAATGTGTAATGGTGAGATAGAAGGATGATCTCAATGATAAATAAATGTGTATTGATGAGATATAAAGATGATCTCAATGATCAAGGATGATGATTCAATGAAAGAAATTTCATTTTAGTGATAAAGATAATGTTCAATTGCATAAAAGAAGTTTCATACCCAAATATTACTTAAAATGTGAAACAAATTATGGTTGAAACCTTGCGACAAGTTTTATATTTCATAACATTGATAGGCTAGCATCATTGAAGTGTCTCAAGGGAGAATTTTATATTGAAGGCAACATGTCAATCTCCAAAGAACAAGTAGGTGTGACATATTGCATCAAACGATTCTTTTGCTTGTGAAATAATGACCTAATATACCCCCTACTCTTTTTAGTTATGATAGAGGTTGAACTTTAGAGGTATGGCATGGAATCCCACATATTCCATGTAGTTCAATGCCACATCATTGCCACATGGAAATTGTAGTAGAAATGATTGGGCATGAAAAGAGTAAACCTTAAAATCTTTGGAGGGCCATAACTTCATACTAGTAACTCAAATTTCGATAAAATTCCTGTCATTAAAAAGTTTTGACATTGTGAGTTTGCTTCTAAGTAATATTTAAGTTAGAAAATTTTATAACCCATTTTAATAACACCCAGGGTGTTGGGTCTGTTACAACAATGATGGTTCTTTAGTAAAATTGGATCATCGTCATAAACAAAGCAATATTTCAAGATATTGCTACTAGACCCTTATAAGTGCTACATATTATCAAATACAATTATGATGGTCTACAAATGGTTTGGATAAAAAAGAATGAACGTGACTTAAATATATCTCCAATACAACTCCCTCCCTTAAAAGTCTTTGATGGGACCTCCATAGGCAACCTAGGCTCATGTGGAGTAGGTGGATGCTTATACATTTTTAATCTTATTGAATTTCCTTTTCTATTAAGGATTGGGTATTGAAATAAAAAAAAAAAAAAATGATTAAAACTTGAGTTACTTTCTTACTATCATATCTACCAAGGGAAATGAAAATGGAAGAGATCTAGGCCTTTGGGGACTCAACAGTAGAAAGAATAAATATGGGCTTCATAAATCAAACTCTCTTCTAAAATATGTCATCCAAATAGTATCTAGGCTTAAGCCCTTTCACAAAATTCTCTCATATCTTTAGAGAGAACAACTATGTAGTTTATGACTTAGCAAATAAGGATTACAAATTCATAGAAAGCTTTCTTAGTATTAATAAAAATATCAAGAAGAGGTATTTTCTCTATATTTTTTATTTTGGTAATAAATGTGTTTTTGTCTATAATGTTTTAGTGATTCATTTTAAGGCATGATGTCATGATAGTGATGGGTAAAGAGTTGTAGATTCATAGGTAGGTTTGTTGGTGTTCACAAAAACACAAAAAGTAGTGTTTTATCTCTAAATTTTTGGTTTTCCTAATAAATGTGTATTTGTTTATATAGTATTTTAGTGATACCTTTTAAAACATAATGCTGTGATATTGATAGAAAAATGCTTAGGTTATCTTTAGCTTCTCTCATTAAAAATAAAATATTTTTTAATGTTTTTTAATGGAAATGGATTATAACTATTACAAAATATATCATGACATAATGTAATTATTTTCTCTAAATATATACAGTATGAATTTACAAGAATCATTCAACTTATAATGGTAAATATTTACATGCTTTAATTATTTCATCACATTTTTATCTCAAAATAATATTTTTTTTTCTAAAAATGGTCTATTTATACAATTATAATGTAAATCTAATAAAAACATTTCTGCATAAAACATTTCTGCATATAAATTTGTCATACCATCTACCATCCTCATCCAACTACAAAATTCAAAATTAAAAATGGAAATAAATACACAGCAATTTGATTTTCAAAACCATTGGTTAAGGAAAGAAACGATAAAATATATTGCAACATGGTCGTGCGAAACTATAGAGAATCGCATTTCTCCAATTACAGTACCTTGTGGTTATATAATTTCTACAGATAAAATATCTGCAACTATAGAGAATCGCATTTCTCCAATTACAGTACCTTGTGGTTATATAATTTCTACAGATAAAATATCTGCTACATTTATTCAGGTGAGGATAAATGGCAGTTGAGAGATAGGTGGCATGGCTGTCCATTAACTTTGTATATCTAAACTGAGGGTCCAAAACTAAGTCGGGGTTGAGGATATGTGTTTCCCACGGACATAGTTTCAGACTATAAAAGATCACACTACAAAATAACCAAGGTTGCCAATGGAAATCTGATGACTACAAAATAACCAAGGTTATTAGCTTGAGTGCCACCCTTGAACTTGTATAGCAATGGTGTTTGAACTTATACATCTGGATTGCCACTGAAAAATGCCAGTGCCCCTACCAGTGGTGCATTGTAGTAGGTGGTGGGTTCTGATTGCGCAGGGAGTGCCCGACTGTCTGCATATTGGTCGTTTGCATCTGGCCCTCCAGTGATTGCACCAACTAGAACATTAGGGTTGGGATCTGAGGCAGCAAACAATTTGGCCCCACCATCACATTTTATGGGAGCAGGGTGCACTGCAACTGAGGCTAAAGATGCGGCTCTGTGATGAATACGTTGAGGATAGCGAGGACCATATCCCACCATATATGAAAGTTCCAGAGGATTATCTCCCAGTATGTAGTCCACCTGCATGCACAATATCATATTATTAATAACACAAATAGGTAGTTGTGACATATTTCCAAAGACTTGATATTGTAAAATTTCATTCCCAGGATGAGTAACATGGAAAATACCTGTCGCTTGGCAAATTGTCTGAGTCGGTCAGGACGAATTATTGTTGATCCACATGCAACAGTTTGTTTAGCATCGTTCAAATAACTAGCATAGGTTAAAAGTAGAAATGAGAAGGCTGTAACTCGCTGCATGTTACCCCCTGGATCCTTAAAGATAAGTCCACCTGTTACAGCAGTCATGCATGATTAATTGCTTCCTCAAAATCAAACACACTGGCAATGCCAAATACTTTGGAAAAATATCAATGTTTATACTAGTTTCTGTGCAAACACTGAACCTGGCGTGAATTGCTTCAGCGAATAAGGTGATTCTGGCAAGAGAGAGCAGATGAAATAGTCAGCGTTCTCCTTGTAGCCTCCCAGAGCTGTTACCTTCTCATGCAAGAAATACTGCATAAAACGATCATTACATTTCGCCAATTATTTGGGGCAGAGAATCACAACTGATCTTAATTTAGTTGCATTGAAAAATATAAATTATATATATATTTGGAATTTGCAATTGAGATAAAAATGTTTATAGAATTTATTTTGACTTTGATGAAAATGTATAAAATTTATTTGGATGAAAATTAAAATGTATTGAGAAACAAAAATCACTGTATTGAGAAACAAAAATTACTTATATTCTTAGAATCTGCAATTAACATAAAAATACAATAGAGTTTACCTTGGTTAGCAAAACATCAATTCCACCACGCTTATTGTCCCACCCAAATTCGAAGGTGTTTTCTTCTTGTCCAAATTCTAGGCCATTTTTAAGTATATATTCTCTATATGTATTGTTCTTTGTGGCCTTCAGCAACCATGCTGCACCCCATATCAATTCATCCTAACCAAGAAGTGAGGTTTACATGTTAGTTTCAGTTTTATTTAAAACTAAATTTAAACTCAATTATGAATTTTGAGAATATTTTGAAATTTAATAGATCTTATTTATTAAATTACAAAATATTTAGAAAATGTACCATCAAAATAAAATGACCATCATTCACAATATTTTATTCTAAATTACAGATAATCACTTAACGAACAAAAACTTAAATATTATCATAATATTTTGAAATTTGACAAACAAAAACGATATTGATGCTTTGACCACACTCTTATTACTCAAATTTCAAAATATTTGAAAAAATAAAATTACCATTATTCACTATACTTTATTTAAAAATCATATATATCTAAAAACTTCAATATTATCATATTATTTTTATAGGCCTAAGTTAATTTTGTTTAACCTGAATTTAAACTTAGTTACAGATTCTGATAAATTTCAAAATATTTGGAAAATGTGCAATCAAGATAAGACGGCCTTCTTTGACTGTATTTTATTTGAAATCACCAGATAAAACACTTGCAAATAGAGACTTCAATATTATTATAGTATTTTCATGTGATAAATATATACACCCCTTACACCACTGAAATGTCGATCTGTCTGCTCACCGACTCAGATTATGTTTTAAGTTTTTGAGTTTTAAAACAAAAATGTTGCGTTAAAGTAAAATTGAAATTTCTAAAACACCCTAGTACAGATATTCTTTCTGACCAAATACTGTTCCTAGTGTTTCTAGACCTCTGTAATGGGAAAAAAACTTCAGAGAAATTTCTTTAAAAAACCCAGTACAGAAATGCTTTCTGACAAAATACTATTTCCAGACCTTTTTTGGTAATGGAAAAAGAAAACCCCTCATACATATATATATAAAACATGGGTAAGTGCAGATAAGTTACACAATATTTTTTGAAAAAATTACTCCATTACCATTCTAATTTTATTTCATAACTGTATAGAAATGGAGAAAATATAGAGAACAAACTGAAGTCATAATATCTAGTGCAATTTTGCTTGGCATGTGTCAAAAGTTGCAAATGGAGTATTACCTCGTATCCACTATAGCTGCAGTAGAAAGGACACACTCCTGATCTCAGTGAAGGATTATCACTATATGCTCCCCTGTATTTGTCTGCAAAGTCGAACACCTGTTGAAAACATTATAAGAAGGGAAGTGACTCTCAAGCTAAAATTCAGAGAGGAAGAACACCTGATTTCATGACCGTATTATATCTGTCAGACATTTTCGAGATTTTTTTGGAAATTATTTTATCAAGAATTTGTTAAATTCATTGGAATTTTCGTACCCAAAAAGATTACCGGAAAAATCTTTTCAATTACAGAATCTACATATGCGAAGAAAAACAAAAACAAAATTAAAAAAACAAAAATTCAAAATTTCATTCAAAATTATTTAGCCAAATTCCAGTCAAAAACTTAAACCTAAAACATCTATCCAAAAACTTAAACCTAAAACATCTAATAGTTAGAAAATGCCGATTTCATGTTTTTGAAAGGAACAAATACCCTGAGGTTTGAACATTGGTCTTACCCACAAAGCAGTATTGAGGAGACGCCGAGAATACCGGAGATCTGACTTTTGAAACACTATGGAGGCAGCAGCCAATGCTGCAGCTTTTTCAGCAGCAACTTCTGAGCCAGGATTTTCTTTGTTAATCTTGTAAACTGTTCTGGGAGTGTCCATGTCTTCTGGTCTCTCCCAGCAATGATGATCTGAATTGGGATCACCCACCTGTAATATACCACATTACATATCTGAGAGGAGAATTCATTATAGTAGAAACAATTTCAAGTCGCATCAAATAATAGGTCAGCACACACCAAAATTCTATGAAACTATGCAAATATGTGAGATATAAATATGAAATACCTGCACATATATAGTGTCTGGATAAACTACTGTTTTGAGGATATAGTCTGTAGCCCAACGAATTGCAGTAAGGGCATGTGTTAGCTCTTTATCCATGAGATTTCCAAATTCTATAACACTCCATGATAGCATCGTGGCTGTATAAGCCATTGGAAAACCATATTTGACATTGTCTCCTGCATCATAGTACCCTCCTGCCAAGTCCACCTGCATCCAGAAAACAGAATGTTACACTAACAAGCATCATAGTACCCTCCTACCAAGTCCACCTGCATCCAGTACACAGATTTTTACACTATCAAGCAAGGTATTTTGAATATATTGCTTCAGGGTAAGGTGCCATAGAAGGTGTTTTGAGTATATTCCTTCAGGGTTTGGTGCCATAGATTTTGCATTGCACATTCTCGATCTTGGGTTCATCCTTATGACTGAGTAAATCATAGGTTCATCCTTAGGACCGAGTAAATTATAGGGGATGAAAAAGTTCAGTGTGGTTGGTTTAGTAGATCAATACGAAGAAATATAAATATGAACATTTTCAATCTTGGGTTGATTCCTACTGCTAAGTAACAAGTAAATCATTTTTGGATCAGTAACCGGAGAACTCACAGTATAAACATCTTTTTATCAACGTTTCAAATCCCAACTGGGATCCATCATCAAGACTTTTAAGAATGATGATGAAGTAGTAAGAAGTAAATCATTGGTGATGATGAAATAGTTAGTGTGGTTGGTAGATTTAATATAAAGAAATATAAATTATTGATGTTGATGTAGTTCAGTCTGGTTGATTTAGTAGATCTAATATGAAGAAATATAAATATGCACATTTTCAATCTTGGATTCATCTTTATGACAGTTAATCATTGGCGATGAAGAATTTCAGTGTGGCTGGCTTAGCAGATCTAATATGAAGAAATTTAAAACTCAAAACATTTTGGATGGAAATGAAAACATTTTGGATGGAAATGAGAAAGGTGAAGTTTAACTATTATATGTTTTCATTTTTTTTTTGAATTTAATCTTAATATTTTGTATAGAAATGGAAAATTTAGCTGTTTTATGTCTTTTTTTGGAATTCAATGATATATTTTTTTTTAAATTTGAAATGCATATTTAAATATATATACAAATTCAGAAATCTAAAAATTCCAAAACAAAGTTTATATAGAAATGAAAAATGTAACAAAGTTTGTGTAGAAATGAAAAATATGATAAGCAAGGTAAAGTTTAATTGTACTATGTCTTCATATTCTTTTTGGATTCAACCATACAATTTTTTTTTGAAGATTTCTTTTTATTATTTAGAAATGTATATTTAAATATATAGACAAATTCAGAATTCTAAAAATTCCAAAACAAATTTTGTAACAAAATTGATATAGAAATGAGAAAAGTGGAATTTAACTATTATATTATATGTTTTTTTTTTTTTTCAAAATATACCCTTTTTCTATGAAATACATATTTAAATATATAAATTAATTCAAATTTAAAAATTCCAAAACAAAATATCATCAAGAATCATTTAGGTAAAAGAGTTTCAAAATCAAAGAATAGTATTCCAAAACAAAATGTCATCCAAAATTAATAATTCCAAAATAAAATGTCTTCAGAGTCACTTAGGTGGAGGAGTTTCAGAATCCAAGAATAGTATTCTAAAACAAAATGTAATCAAGAGTCACTTAGCTGAAGAGATTCAGAATCCAAGAATAGTATATAAAACGTAATCTATTGGAGTATATAAAATGTAATTTATTAGTATATGTTTATATTCAGTGGAGAGAATATTGAGTAAACTATAATAAAAATAAAGCAGAATATTTAACCAATTTCATGTTATTGCTAAATATAAAAAAATCTATGATATTTTGCATATTGAAAAATCAACCCTAACATAACAATGGTGAATCCTTACATTTGCTAGTGAACCGTCTTTTAAGGCAGAGTCCCTTCTCCAGGTCATGCGTTGATCTGCAGGCAGTTTTCCTGACCGCTGGCCTTCATAGAAGAGAATGCTTTTGGACAAAGCATCCTTGTAGTTATAGCGGGGAGCCTTTGTGGAGGGCTGCCCATTTATTTGCTTGACACGGCTGGCCTCCATTGCTCCTGGTAAGAGCAAGGATGAGACCAACATTATGAGTAAACATTGTGATAGCCCTCCACCCATTTCGATCTTAATTCTCACAGAATATATGTTGCACTCAGCTCACTGAATATATGTTGCACTCAGCGAGAGAATGCAACACGAATGAGCGAGAGTTATGATCTATTAAAATTCCTGAGAGCTCAGATATATATACTCCTCATATTTTGTTATTGGGTTCCTTGGAAGGCGCTCCATGTAAAATCCTACAATTGGCCTGTAAAAACTATTAGTCCAAACGTTAACTGCTCACTAAATGCACGCATTAAATTTCTCGTTTTAAATCAACAAAATGTCCGTAAAAAGCAACATTCCGAATCATAACTACCACTCTAAATACAAACATTAAAACGTTTCATGGAGTCTATTTGTGAACAAATAACGTTTGACAGATACCTTGCATTATACTGTGGTGTCATTGTTCTTCCGAGGATAAACTAGAAAATTATATGATCCAATGAAATTGGAACTAGAGGGAAAGAAGTCTCAAGCTCTTAGCTTTAAATTCGTGGTTCAAAACTGTTCACAAACGGAAGGAGATATAGAAGCTTCCTATCTTGCATACATATCTTCTAATAGAGCATCTAGGTTAGTTGATTGAATAGCAATAACATTTCATGGTAACACTGAAAGGTCAATGATTACAACAAAATTAAGGTCTTTTTATGAATAATTCTTATAAAAAACATAGTCTTATTTCCTCTTCTAAAGGCAACTTACTTTTATGATAGTTGGAGGAGTTATCATATTGATAACAACCTCATCAATGGACTCATAGCACATTTTGTTTTCCTATTATGATTTTCCCATCAACATTTATGCATAAATGATTCGATTACTTTATTTTGCCAGAGAAGCCTTGCTAATGGGAGATGAATTATGTACCAAGTTTGTTTTGACAACTTGAAGTGTGTCATATTGAAGTTTGTATACAAACTTCCTTTATACTGCAAATATATGTGTTCAAAAGCAAAGTTTGAATTTGCATTGATCGAAGCCTCTAATGCCATGACTAAGTAAGGACTCTGGTCAAATATAACATTATTGTATTTTAGAATGTATTTAGAAGCAATATATTATATTTATGCCATGAACCTTAATTGTCGTACAAAACCTATAATGGATTGTTAACTTTGATATTGTAATTTTTTCTGTAGATTCACAGCTCATGTAATTTCCTAAGACACGAGACAAGAATATATTCTACTCTTTACAGCGGAAACACATAAAGATCGATGAAAACAGTAATCGATGAGAAAGATAATCAATGGCACATAACACAATATTTATCCAAGGAAAGCCACAACTCAAAACCCCTACTATCTATATTGCATCAGTCAAAAATCCAAGATGAGAATACAATGCTTATTCTCACAAGGACAATCCCTGCACAAGTATAATCAACTCTCAGCTCACAAGCTAGCTCAAGCCAAATCCTTAGCCTATTCTGTAGCTCTCCAAGCCCCCTATCTCCTTACACAATTCATATGATAAATAACCTATATTTAAATGGAATTCATGCTTCCAAAACTGCGCAATCCAAACATAGGTCCTTCTCTGATCACATTCATGATATTTACAACTCAATAATTCATACAACTGATAGTACATTGTCCCTACACTCTAGTCTCAACTGGGTCTTTCTCTGAACTGACATGCATGATTTTCTCATGAGGAAATCTTCAGTTAATTGGAGTGACACTTGTGGATGCACCAATACACCAACTAACTGTTAGTCCTCTATTATTTCCACAAGCAGTTAGAAGTAATTTAACTAATCATAACTCAGTAAATTGAGTTAATCTAATTACAACTCAAATAAACTCATCCTAGACCCCTAAAATTTAGGGAGAACATATACATTACTACACAAAGACTTCCAACTCGAAATTCCTAAGCTCATTAAGTTAATCAAACTTAATTAACTATTTACAAGTTGCTACGAGAAAAGAATTACAATTTTAATTCACAATTTAATTCAAGAACAAATTAAAATGGAATTTTTGGATTCTATTTTTAACATTTCTTGTTATTTTCAACACTCCCTCCCAACAAGAAAGGAATTTAATTCACAATTTAATTCAAGAACAAATTAAAATGGAATTTTTGGATTCTATTTTTAACATTTCTTGTTATTTTCAACACTCCCTCCCAACAAGAAAGGAATTCAACTGGATACCGATCTTGAACCTTTGGAATTTTCTGCATGAAACACTTCTTTCTAGCGTTGTTGCTACAACAACTCAAAAAAAAAAAAAATCCACCCTGAATCAGTATGATGCATCTGTTATCAAATTCTCTAACTGTTATTGCCTCTTTCAACTGAAAACTCTACGCTTCTACTGACTCTGTCTTTCTGCAATGTTGTCAACTCTTCTTTGTGCTCTTCAGTATCTGACTGCTTTAGCCTCTGTCACTTTGATCTTTGACTGCAACAGCCACCATTGATTCCTCCTGCTACTATGTACTTTGGGCCTTGTAGCAAGGTGCGATCCATGAAAGAAAACCTCCCAATGGACCCTGCCCAATGTAGAATTCACATGTAGAACAGAATGATATATGCAATGTCCTAAAGCATAATACTTGTTCTACTTCTACAAAACATTAAGCGGAAGCATAATCTAAAATCATGAGCAACATCAAGTAGAAACATGCATAACTGATCAAGAGAATTAATCACACATAACACAAGATATATCCAGGGGAAAGCACCAGCATAAAACCCCAACCATGTATTATCAATCAAGTAGAAATCCTCTTCACAATACAAGAAAAATTAGCTCTCAAGCTATTCAGTTCTCAATGAACTATGAAGATATGAAGATATGTCTCATGAACCACCAAACACCTATTTATATAGGCTTTCCTTATGGTCCTTACATAGTTTTCTTAGGAAATAATAGAAAAAGCACATGCTGTTAATTCCAACATACCAAAAACAACCAATGATCCAACTACATATTCCTTGAGAACACTAGTTCCTCAACCATGCAAAAACTACTTACTAGAAATAGTTAAGCATATGATAGTACATTGTCCCACATCTGATCTCAACTGGGTCTCTGACAGAATTGACATGCAACAGTTATCCATGAGTGAATTCTCAGTTATCTAAAATAATAGTTGTCACATGCATGCAAGCATTAACAAACTATATTTTATTATTTTAACAACTTGTTAAAGTAATCTAACTCGACTTGACTAGTTAGAATTAAATCAACTAATTCTCCCATTATAGAACTCATGCTTATTCCCTCAATCAGTGGAGGAAACTCATGTGCATGCTCACAAAGACTTCAAATTCAAATTTCCTTAATTAATTAACTCAACTGAATTAATTAATTAATATTTCAAACTTCTATTAAGACCAAAATTAGTTTTACTTCCTATAGATAGAGTAGGGACTGCTATAAATAGGAAGGGACCCTGAAATGCTATTTTTAGACATGCTATTTTTAGCACATTCTAAATTTAGCATTTCTTGTTGCCAACTTTTCAACACTCCCTCTCAACAAGAAAGGAATTATCAGCGACCCCGATCCTGTCTCTATGGAACTCAAACTTGCCCTTTAACAATGCCTTTGTCAAAATATCTGCATCCTGTTCCTCGGTCAAAATATAATGCAACATCATGATCCTCTTGACCACACAATCCCGTAGATGATTATAGCAGATATCTATATGTTTGGACCTGTCATGAAACGCTGGATTCTCAAAGAGTTTAATGCAACTCTGATTATCACAATATATCACCATCGGATCCATCATCTGACCAAAAAGTCCCACTAGAATCTTCTGCATCCAAATGGCCTCACATGCAGCCTAACTTGCTGCCATGTACTCTGTCGGCGCTGAGCTAAGTGCAACTAATCTCTGTTTCCGACTATACCAAGAAAATGCAGTTGACCCAAGGTTGAAGATCCCTCCAGAAGTGCTCTTCTTGTCTGATGGATTACCTGCCAAATCTGCATTTGTGAAGCCTTGGAGCTTCACTCCCTCTATCCGCTTGTACCATAATCCATACTGTGTAGTGCCTCTGAGATATCTCAACACATGCTTTTCCACCTTCCAAAATAACTTGGTTGGCTGAACCATAGCTTGACTCAACTGGTTCACTGCAAAGCACAAATCTGGTCGTGTGTTCACTAGATACATGAGTGAACCCACAAGCTGCCGATAAACTGTAGAAGCTACTACCTCACCTGAAGTAGCATCCTCCTTCCTCCAGTTACCTGCTAGAAGAGTCTCCATGGGCTTGCACATATCCATATGGAAGCGCCTTAGTATCTTATTGGCATACTTACCTTGAGAAATAAATACTTCCCCATCTCTCTGCCACGCGTCCATGCCTAGAAAGTAGTGCATGAGGCCCATGTCCTTCATCTCAAACTCTCTTGCAAGATCCTTCTTGCAAGACTTGATCAACTCATCATCACCTGTCAAAATCAGATCATCAACATAAAGTACAATAATCAATAGCTTACCATATACAATGATGTGGTAGAGGTTCACATCCACTTCACTCTTGGTGAAGCCCAACCCAATGAAATAGTTGTCAATCCTAGTATACCAAGCACGAGGTGCTTGCTTCAACCCATACAATGCTCGCTTGAGCCAACACACATGTGACTCATGATCGAAGGTCTCAAATCCTTCAGGTTGCTCAATGTATACCTCTTCCTCAATCTCCCCATTGAGGAAAGCTATCTTCACATCCATCTGATGGATCTTCCAACCCATCTGTGCTGATAGTGCTAGAATCGATCTGATCGATGAGTACCTTGCAACAGGAGCAAAGGTCTCATCATAGTCAATCCCTTAATCTGTGAGAAATCACGGGCAACAAATCTTACCTTATGTTTCTCGATACTACCATCAGTTGTCTGCTTTACCTTGTAAAGCCATTGGGAAGTAACCACTGACTTGTCCCTCGGTCTAGGAACAACATCCCATACATTGTTCCTCATGATAGAATCATACTCCTCTACCATCGCATCCATCCAAACTGGCTACTGCACTACCTCCTCAAAAGAAGAAGGCTCAGTTCCGACACACTCCCCAACCAGGGCCATGTAGCCAGTGTATCTATCGAGAGATCTCCTCTGTCTACGATGAGAAGATGGCTGCCCCACATTCTCTCTCACATCCTGCATCAATCTGTCAGCTTCCTGAGAGCATTTATGCCCCTCTCTGGAAGACTCTACAGTAGTGGTGATCTCCACCACTGGGATCTCTGCATGTGGCTGCTCCACATCATCAGGAGGCTCCTCCTCCTTAGGAACTAATAGTTCCTCATCATCACCATGCAACTTGAGCTCCCTTTCAAGTGACTCTCGCATGGCTCTTTGCTCATCAAACTTCAAATCCCTGCGCACTACTGTCCTCTGACTGGCAGACAGAAACACCCGATAGTTGTGAGGTGTATCCGTATACCCCACAAATATTCCAAACTCAGTTGTTGGGTCTAGCTTCTTCCGAGCATCTTTAGTCACATGAAAGTAAACTGGTGATCCAAAGATACGGAAGTGACTCACATTTGGTCACTTCCCTGAAAAATCCTCTATAGGTGTCTTCATCCCCAAAATATGATGAGGACTTATGTTCTGAAGATACACTTTTGTATTGCATGCCTTAGCCCACAAATTCAGTGGTAGGCTTTGGTCATGCAGCATCGCTCGAGCTGCTCCCACAATAGATCGATTCTTCTTTTTGGCCACCCCATTTTGTTATGGGTTATGAGGTGCCGTGAGTTCCCGTTTAATTCCTTCTGAAGCACAAAATTCTTTAAACTGTTGGGAAACATACTCTCCTCCATTATCACTCTGCAAGGCCTTTATCTTCCTCTGTGATTCTTTCTCTGCCAAATCTTTGAACTCACAAAACTTCAAGAAGGTTTGATCCTTCTTTTACATGAAGTAGATCCAACATCTATGAGAAAAATCATAAATAAAAATAACAAAGTACCTTTGCTTCACAGTGGAGGCTATAGAGAAGGGCCCACATACATCTGAATGAACTCGATCTAGAACTGCTCCTGCTCTACCATCCCAATCATGAAAGGAAGCCTTCACATACTTACCCAGAGTACAACCTTTGCATGTGCTTGTCTGCTCCAGTTTTCACTTTAGTAATCTGGTAGAAATTTGCTGCATGATCTTCAAGGCCCCATGATGCAAGTGGCCCAGTCTCCTATGCCATAACTCGCCAATACCTTGGCCATGCACCACTTCTGCCTTGGAACTGAGAGCAACACAATCTTCTACCTGTAACTTGTAGAGATTCTTAATTCGAATCCTAATCTGTTTGGTCTATCCAGTGCTGATATGCCTTAGGAAAACATTTCCCAAACTAAAGACTACATCATAGCCTTTATCCTCAAGCATAGAAATGGACACAAGATTCTTTTTCAGCCCTGGTACATACATAACATTAGAAAGAGTGAGGGGAGAACCATGCTCCCTCTGAAACATAACCGTACCTCTACCCGAGACACAGTACTTTTCGTCATCGCCCATCTCGATCCGTATCTGGAGATCCTTCTCCTCCAAAGTGATAAAAAGATTCCTAACACCTAACATGTGGAAAGAAGCTCAATTGTCCAAATACCAAACACATCCCATGCTGGATGAAACCATGCATGCAATAAGTGAGAAATCCATCTCAAACTGTGAAGCTAGTGCATCATCATCAGATTCCTTGGAGGAACCTTTCTTCTTGGACTTCCTCTTTGGGCAATTATTAGCATAATGACCCAACTCATGACAATGAAAGCATCTCACCTTCGACTTGTCAAACTTCTTCCCTCCTTGAGAAGACTTGGACTAGGATGCCTTCCCTTTCCCTTTCTTATCTTTAGAAGCTAAAGCCAAGTTCTCTTCATCATCATGTTTTGATGAAGAAGCTCCATCCCTGGTGCTCCGTCTGATCTCCTCCTGCATCAAATCCGACCATAGTCGTTCCTAATCTGGTAGTTTGTCCCTTCCATTCACTGAGTCCTAGTAGCTATGCCATCTCTTAGGAAGGCCAAGGAGTGCTAGACTCACCATATCCTCATCAGTTGTAGTGACTCCTACGCTTGCAAGCTCATCTCTGCAGGTGGTGAGTTTGTTCAAGAATGTAGAGATAGAGTCACCCTTCTCACACTTGATCTTTCGAAGCTTGTCCCTCAGTGCCCACTTCCTTTGATCACTACTATTCTGATATAAATATTTCAATGTTTTCCACATTGCAAATGGAGACTCCTTCCCACGGAGGCTTAAGACTATGTGATCTCAAACACCCTCCAAGACAATTCTCCTAGCTCTAGCCAAACACTTACCCCATTCCACCAGCTTAGTCTTGTCAGTAGGCTTAGGGACTTCTTGATCAATGAAATCCTTAAGACCATTATCTTCCAAAACCACCTCCATATGATCCTTCCAAGCTATATTTTTTGAGATCCCATCAAGGGCATACTCAAGCCTCAACCCATTGAACGCCATTGATGAAATAGATGTGATAAGAACTTGAGATCTATATCAAGAATAAGAAACTTCGAATTCCTCCTGCTAGTATATTGTTCTTGCTTGATCACCTATGCTCCGATACCATGTAGAAATTTCACCTGTAGAACAAACTGATATATGCAATGTCCTAAAGCATAATACTTGTTCTACTTCTACAAAACATTAAGTGGAAGCATAATCGAAATCATGAGAAACATCAAGTAGAAACATGCATAATTGATCAAGAGAATTAATCACACATAAAAAAAGATATATCCAGGGGAAAGCACCAACATAAAACCCCAACCATGTATTATCAATCAAGTGGAAATCCTCTTCAGAATACAAGAAGAATTAGCTCTCAAGCTATTCAGCTCTCAATGAACTATGAAGATATGAAGATGTGTCTCATGAACCACCCAAGCCCTATTTATATAGGCTTTCCCTATGGTCCTTACGTTGTTTTCTTAGGAAATAATAGCAAAAGCACATGCCATTAGTTCCAACATACCAAAAACAACCAATGGTCCAACTACGTATTCCTTGAGAACACTAGTTCTTCAACCATGCAAAAACTACTTACTAGAAATAGTTAGGCATCTAACAGTACACTGTCCCACATCTGATCTCAACTGGGTCTCTGACAGAACTGACATGCAACAGTTATCTAAAATAATAGTTGTCACATGCATGCAAGCATTAACAAACAATATTTTATTATTTTAACAACTTGTTAAAGTAATCTAACTGGACTTGACTAGTTAGAATTAAGTCAACTGATTCTCTCATTATAGAAGTCATGCTTATTCCCTCAATCAGTGGAGGAAACTCATGTGCATGCTCACAAATACTTCCAATTCGAATTTCCTTAATTAATCAACTCAACTGATTTAATTAATTAATATTTCAAACCGTTGTTAAGACCAAAATTAATTTTACCTCCTATAGATAGAGTAGGGACTACTATAAATAGGAAGGGACCCATAAATTCTATTTTTAGACATGCTATTTTTAGCACATTCTAAATTTATCATTTCTTGTTGCACACTTTTCAACACCCAATTTCATCCCACTTGGGACTATCACTTCACATCGCCCCACCTCACACCTAGAGGTATGGTTGCATGTGCTCCCTCTACCCACTTGGTTCAAAATTTCCCCCTATTGGAGGTATCTACATCAGTGGATACCTCCACACAGTCTCCTCTCTAGTTCTCCAGTTGTGATTGCTCCACAATTGTTTGAGACTACTTCTGAGACTGCTTGAGTGGATATCCCCACTCTTTCTCCTCTTAGCTTGTCCAATTTTGGTTGCTCCACAATTTCCTGAAGCTGCTTCTAAGGCTTCTTTTGGGACTGCATGTTGAGAGGTAATTTACTCTCCCTCTCAACCACCAAGTTTCTAACCTTTTCCTTGCTCCTAAAGTATTTGCATGCATCTTTTACCTCAAGAGCATATAGGTTCTTAATGCATGCATCGATATGTTTCACATGTCCCGTGACGATGTGTCTAAGGAAAACCTTTCCCTTACTAAAAATCACACCATAGCCACAATCTTCCAATACTGCAACTTAAACAATATTCTTCTTTAGTCCTAGAACATACATCACATTTGTGATCCTGGGAGGGGATCCAAAGTCCCTTTGAAAGGTAATTGTACCCAACCAGATAGCATTATACCTCTCGTCATCTCCAAACTCTATGCTCTGCTTGAGGTATTTCTCCTCAAAATCACTAAAGAGATCTCTGTTTCGCGTCATATGGAATGAGGCACCACTGTCAAGATACCAAACACCTCCCATTACAGTGTTGTCCATGCATGCAATGAAAGTGAAATCAAGTTCAAATTGTGAAGCTAGAGCTTCACCTACTGTAGCTACTGCAAGCTCCTTCTTGCTTGCTTTCTTCTATGGGAAATTCATGTCATAGTGCCCGTGCTCCTGACTATAGTGAAAATACTTGAATTTCGACAAGTCTGTGTTCTTGCCACCCACCTTGCCTTGGGACTTATTTCCCTTGGCCTTGTTTGCCTTATTCGCTAAGGAAAATTCCTCTTCCACTTCCTTGGAAGAGGTCTCATCTCTGGTGTTCCGTCGAAACTCCTCTTGTACCAAATCCAACCACAATTGTTCCCAATCTGGAAACTTCTCCCTCCCATTGATAGAGTCCTAATTACTATGCCAACTCTTGGGAAGTCCTAGAAGATCTAGGCTCACCATATCATCCTCAACAAAAGTGATTCCAACACTTCCAAGTTCATCATGTCATTGGGTGAACTTGGTCAAGCATTTAGGAATAGTCATGCCTTTATCCATTTTGATTTTTCGAAGTTTGTCCTTCAGTGCCAATTTCCTTTGGTCACTATTGTTATGATACAAGTCTATCAATTCTTTCCACATAGCATACAGAGTTTCCTTATCATGGAGACTCGAGACAATGTGGTCTCGAACTCCCTCAAGAATTATCTACCTCACTCTTGCCGCATACTTCTTCCATTTGACCAGATCTTTTGCATCTGATGTTGTTGACTTAGGAATGTATTGATCAATAAATTCCTTCAAACCATTATCCTCCAACACGACCTCCATCCTACCCTTCCAAGCTATATAATTTGAGCTTCCATCCAATGCATACTCGAGCCGCAAACTTTAGAACGCCACTTGAAGTATGTATTGCAAATTCGAATTTCACCTATGACCCTAAACTCAAAAATTTGAAATCTCCTCTAGTATATTGAATTCAACTTCGATACCATGTAGAAAATTTCTACAAATCTAACTCTCATACAATGTACATTTTCTTGTAGATTCGTAACTCATGTAACTTCCTAAAACACAAGACAAGAATCTACTCTACTCTTTGCAACGGAAGCACATAAACATCAATGAAAACAATAATCAACAAGAGAAAGATAATCAGTGGCACATAACACAATATTTATTTGGGGAAATACACAACTCAAAACCCCTACTATCTATATTACATTAATCAGAAATCCAAGATGACAATACAATGCTTGTTCTCACAAGAACAATCCCTGCACAAGTATAATAAACTCTCAGCTCATAAGCTATCTCAAGTCGAATCCTTAGCCTATTTTTCATCTCTCCAAGCCCCTATTTCCTTGCACAATTCCTAGGATGAATAGCATGAATTTAAATGGAATTTGTGCTTCCAAAACTATTCAATCCAAACATAGGTCCTTCTCTGATTGCATGCATGATATTTACAACTCAGTAAATCATACAATTGATATTACACTGTCCCTGCACTCTAGTCTCAACTGGAATTTTCTCTCAACTGACATGCATGAGTTTCTCATAAGGGAATCTTCAATTCACTGGAGTAACACTCGTGGATTCACCAATGCACCAACTGACTAATAGTCCTCTATTAGTTCCACAAACAATTAGAACTAATTTAACTCACCATAACTCAGTGAACTGAGTTAATCTAATTACAACTCAAATAAACTCATCCTGGACCCCTAAAATTTAGGGAGAACATATACATGACTGAAGAAAGACTTCCAACTTGAAATTCCTAAGATAATTAAGTTAATTAAACTTAATTAACTATTTACAAGTTGCTATGAGAAAAGAATTACAATTTTAATTCACAATTTAATTCAAGGACAAATTAAATTTGAATTTCAAGATTCTATTTTTAACATTTCTTGTTGTTATTTTCAACAGATATGTCCTTGATGGATTGATGAAAATGATGGATTTAGCCACACATGCAAATGCATAGGGATTCTATGGTTTTGATTATTTGGATATGGAAAGAAAACTTGCATATGAAAAAGGTGTAGATGAAAATGGGAAATATGGGGTTTGTAAACCCCAGTAGTCTAGAAGGATTGAATAAGAAATCCACATAGCTTTTGGATAACTCTAGAGCTTGACCTAGTTTGATGTTTCTGTTGAAAGAAGAAAACCTAGCTCGTGCAAGGAAGGAAAGAAGGACTACATATTGATGAGGACAAGAATGATGAGTTTATAAGATGGATGCAAGAAGGAAAGGCTTGAGAGGGAGATTCCCTTCAATCCTCATATCAAAAGATAAGTACTTTATATTTCTCTTCCTTTATTGTTATTTTTTTTCTATTAGCCTCTTGTATTTGTTTATTTTGTTGAGTTATCATCATTCTTCCATGGCATCCTAGTGAGAATTGCAGGTACATTGTGAAGGATGCAAAGCTATGGAAATAAATGGAAGTATTGGATGAACAAAGAAAAGTATGTGACAAGAGGACTCTCCCAGGAATGGTTCGTGTTCAAAAAGAATAAATTATATTGATATCTAGAATGCCTCCTAGTTCAGAGGGAGCAAATAGACTAGAAAGTTTGAAGGAGGTCATTGTACCAAAATTTGTGGAAATTTAATGATGACTTAAAGGTATTAACAAAATCAAGCATTTGTTGGCAACATATAAAATTTCAAAGCGACTATTCTCCTAGAAAGAGGGAGGACATTAAGAGGAAATGTGTTCCAATTTCAGTTTGACAAGCTGACATTAGAGGAATTTTGAGGTCTAAAATGGGCGTCCTAAGAAAAATGTACAACCAAAATCAACTGTATAAGAATAAATAGGATTCAAGATTATGATGTCAACCATGGGGGATGATTCAACATTTTCGGAGTAAAAAAGTACAAAGATTAAAAAATAAAAAAATAAAAAAACTACTTTTTCAACCCATATTTTCAACTTATCTCCCTAAGCCTTTACTCAAATTTCAAGTGGGAGTACTTGTTGGATGCAAAATTTAATTCTTCATCCAAGGAGTACCCATATTGCATACTTTTGATGCACCCTACTACATGAATGAGAAATACATGAAAAAATGTGATTGCAATCACATTTTTCATGTATTTCTCATTTTTCGTGTAGCAAGGTCCATCGAAAGTATGCAACATGTGTACTCGTTGAATGAGAAATAAAATTCTACATCCAATGAGTGTTTCCACTCGAAATTTGATTAAAACCTGTAGGGAGATAGGTACAAAATATGAGTTAAAAAAAATAGTTTTGTATTTTTTCCCTCTAAAATTTGATGACATAATCTAATCTTATTTTATTATTTCCACTATTATTTTATAATTTCTTTAGGTGACCCATTTTAGACCTCGAAAATCCCCTAATGGAATTAGGGGAGCTTCAAGATTGTTTGATCAGGTACAGTCATGATGATAAATGCACGTGAAACAAAAGGAGTAGTGAGGCTCCTATGTATTTCTATGGTCAAGTTGTGTGATGACATTCTCACATCCTTCAATGAAGTTGGACAAGCTTGAAGTAATTGAGAATGTTTCCCTTGAAAGAAGTGTTGATGTTGTAGCATTAAGATGTATATAATATCCCATAGGTTTGACCAAGAAACCATGATCTATGGTTGGGGAGATTGGCTTAGTTAGCATTGAGGCCTCCAAATGCTCCCCCTATCAGTAAGTTCTAACCACATTTCCATGGGGTTTTGCTAATGGTTGAGTGAGTGCCTTCAATAATGAGGGAAGTATTTTTACGATTCACTTATATGTGATGACATGTGGGGATTGTAAATGGGCCCCGGGTTTCACCATGGGACAAGTGGGGTTCTTGACAAGACTCCAAGTGATGACTTGGTAGATTGATGACCCAAGGATTTTACCATGGGTTGGGTGGGGTTCTTGACAAGACTCCAAGAGATGACTTGAATATTGATGATCCTAGAACTAATGTGTAGCTAGTTCCTCTATTTGATGATGATGCAGGGATTCTTTCCACATGGTTCTTGTATAGAACACGAGGTGGATAAATTAATCAACATAGCTAAGTTCATTCAACCCTTTCTTAGGATAGAGAAAATTTTATTCAACAATAGAAAATTTGGAAATTGTATTATGAATACATCCCTAGATAAGAGGGAGTGTTCAATTTTATAGCTATGGTGCGTCTTCACAAATTGTCTTAGCCCTCCAAAATAAAAGAAATGATAAATATGAAGTATATTTCAAGTCGGCTCAAAAAGAAGAAATTTTTGAATTTTTAAATTGTGAATTTTGCCTCCAAAATGTAAGGTCGTCTCCTCCACAAGTTCAAGTCAGCTCAGTCCAATAGTCAGACCAATTCAGGAACTTTTGATCTCTATATAAAATCCATTTGACCTCCTTTAGGTTTCAATTCATATCACTTTTGTTCACACATGAGGGACAAAAAAGGATGAAATATGAGTTAGAATAAAGGACAAAATTTGTTGTAGAATAAATGATGAAATCTAAGGAAGAATGTAAGTATGAAACTTGAGGCCAACTGAATTCTTCTAAGGATGACCTAATTCTCTAAAGAGGACTAAAATTTTTTAGGCATAATTGACCAAATTTTGAGGCTATTCATAAGAAATTTGACTAGGTTTGACCCAGGTTTGATTACTAGTTAGTTTGACTTGATTTGACTCGAAAAGTTAGATTGTATTCCTTTTTGAATTGGAAAAATTTATCTAAGAAAAGGTTGTTGGGTCTTTCCCTTAGTTTGGGGTTTTCTCGGGATAATTTTTGTGTATCTTGTGTTTCGTTGTCTCTTCATGGTCCTAGTATCTTAATTGTTTTATTGTTGAGATTTTCTATGTGTAATTTCTTAATGATGAATGTGATACAAGAAAAACTAGTGAAGTAATCATTCGAAGTAATTATTAGTATAGGAAATCATGAAAAATCAACATTAATGACATATTATTTAATTTATTTTTATATATATATTATTAATAATGATCTATGGTATGATATATTTTATCATGTATTGTTTATTAATTATTTTTAACATTCATTTAGTAATGTTATATTAGTCTAGCTCATATGGAAGTATGATGTGGCATATGAAACTTTGATGTGTCACACATGGAATATTGTTTTACAATTTCCTTAGGAGGCCCATTTTTTTATTAAATTTGCTCTAGTGTATATTATCCATGTATTAAAGTCCATATAAAACAATGAATTGAAGATTGGACATTACCCATTACTTTAGGAGGAGTTGAATATTGAACATTACACATTAATTTAGTATTAAATGCCATGCTTTTGGATAAGATAGTGGGACTACCTCCTAAACGAGGCAATGAATTCTCAATAATTATCATGCTAGAAGCAACACTTGCATCCAAAATTACATACAAGATGAGTACTCCAAAGTTGGTAGAGTTGAAGATGTAGTTGAAGGAAATGTAGGATAAAGGATATGTTAGGCCAATTGTGTCTCATTGGGCATCACCAACATTATTTTTGAAAATAACGATGGTACCCTTAGATTGTGCATCAATTATAGGAAATTGAACAAGGTAGCTACCAAGAATAGGTATTTGTTCCAATGATTAATGATTTATTCAATCAGTTGACAAGATCCACTGTGTTTTCAAAGGTAGTCTTAATATTTATATATCATAAAGGCATAATAAGGATGAGGATATCCACAAGACAACATTCTAGATGAGATACATTCAACATGAATTTGTGGTGGTGCCATTTGTATCATGAACCAATCACTTTTTTGTGCTTCATGAACAACATTCTAAATAAGTACTTGGACCAATTCGTTTTGGTGTTCATTGATGATATTCTTATTTATTCTAATACTTGGAGGGAGCATAAATAAAACCTTAGAATAATTTTATAGGTGTTGAGGGAGCATCAATTATACGTTAATTTCAACAAGTCTAGTATTTATTATAAGCATATCCATTACTTAAATCATGTGATTCTAAAATAAGGTATTATATTAAACCTATAAAAGACAAATCCCATCATGGATTGGCTTGCTCCGAGGAATGTATCAGACGTGAGATCATTTATGGGATTGGTATGATAATATAGGAGATTTATTCAAAGATTCTCCAAGATTGACCATCCAATCACTTCATTGCAAAGAAGTAGGGTCTGAATGGTTGGAGAAATAGAAGGAAAGTTTCCAACAACTCAAACATATTACCAATGGATTCATATTGAAGATTACAGATACATAAAAACATTTCCTTGTATGCATGGATGTGTGCAAGGATGGACTTGATAGATTTCTCATGCAAGACAAATTTGTAATCAATTACACATATAGGAAACTCAGTGAGCATGAGAAGCTTATGTTATGCATGAACTAGAGGTTGTAGTTATATTCCATGCCTTGAAGATGTGATGCACTACTTTCTTGGTTGAACGCTTGTATTAATGATAGATTATAGTGGGTTGAAATATATGTTTGTTAATCCTATTTGAATGTCATGCAAGCTAGATAGTTGGATATCATTAATGAATATGATTCATGATCAAACATATAATGTGTAAATAAATCAAGTGGAAGATGTGCTAAGCCATAGCATGGAAGTAATTCATATGGAAACAATAAGTGTGAGTAAAATAAATTTGAAACTATGGATAAAAAATGCACTACAAAATGATGAGCATTGTGAATGTATTAAGGAATTCTTGTAACAAGAGACCAAAGGGCATAAATGTGAGGAGTATCGATTAACTAGAGACATTATAGGAAATTTCAGCCTAAAAGTGGCCTTCAAAGGAAAAATAATAAAATAATAGTTAAAATAATAAAATAAGTGTTATGAATTTTGGAGGGAAAAAATGAAAACAACTTTTTTTAATTGTATTTTTGGCTTATCACCTTATAGGTTTACTCAAATTTCAAGTGTAGACATTAGTTGGATGAGGAATTAAATTTCGCATCCAATGACTACCCTTTATTCATACTGTTGAGAAGACCTACATTAATAAATATTGAAGATACAATAAAAAAAAAGTATCAATACATTTTTTTAATGTATCTCCATTTTTTTATCAATGTGAGTCTTATCAAAAGTATGGATAATGGGTACTCGTTAGATGTGGAATTTAATTATGCATCCAACGAGTGTTTACATTTGAAATTTGAGTAAACTATAAGGAGATAAGCCAAATATACAATTAAAAAAAAAAATCATATTTTCCCTAAAAATATTTACATGTACCTCTTTTTAAATTTAAAGGATTTTGATTGTTTACATATTATGACATGGAAATTTCATGGGAACTTTTAGGCTGAAATTTCCTCTAGTGTGAGTTGCTACCATATAAGGGAAAATTGTACAAACAAACTCCATAGAATTGAAAATGATTGTCATGGATGAACTCCATAAGAGACCCTATTTTAGACACCTAGGGTATTAGAAAATTGTCATAGCAACATAAAAGCTATATTATTAGCCTAGGATGAAAACAAAGTTATGGAGTATATTTCCAAATGCCTCGAGTGTTAGAAATTCAAGATTGAGCATTAACATCCGGTAGGTTTAGTATGACCACTATTGATTCTAGAATGAAAGTGGGAGACTATATCCATGGGTTTTATCTTAGGTTTTCCGAGAACTACAAAACATGGTGTAGTAATGGTGGTAATGGGAAATTTAAGCAAGGTTGTTCATTTCATTCTTGTAAATTCCTTCATGAAAGAGATATTTAGAATCCATGGTATGCCAAGCATAATTATATTTGATTGATATGTTAATATTACATCAAAGTTTGGAAATGCATTATTCCAAGGGTTTGGGATTCAATTAGCCTTCAATACTCACATATCATCCCCAAACAAATGGAAAACATAAAGGAAAAACCAAATATTGGAAGGCATGCTTTGCATGTATGTCATGAGTAAACCTACCAAATGGGAGGATTATCTATCCTTGGTAGAATTTTTTGATAATAATGGCTACCAAGATTCATTAAATATTATTGCTTTTGAAACACCTTATAGTAGGAAGTGTAATGCCCCAATCAATTTGGATAATTTGGTTGATTTAATCACATTTGGACAATAAATGTTGAAATAAATTGAACAAGAGGTTATAAAAATTAAGTAATGTAAGGACTCTGAACACCACATATCTCCACAATGGTATGATATTGTCCACTTTGGGCCTAAGCCCTCATGGATTTGCTTTTGGACTTACCCCAAAAGGCCTCATACCAATGGAGATATTTGCCCATCCTTATATACCCATGATCCTCCCCACTTCTAGTCAATGTGGGACTTTGGTCGTATACCCAACAATCCTCCCCTTGAACAAAGGACCAAGGAGCCTCCCCTCAAACGATTATCCATCCGTCCACTCTCTACCAACCAGGATTCTCCGCTCCAATGCATTGGAAGCACACGCCTTACATGGAGCACCCACCTGCCTCGAGATCTTGCTCTATCCCAGGTCAACTCCTCTTCACCGTGTTGGGACCAGGACATGTCCATGAAGAATCTGTAGCACACCACCTGTCTAACCGTGCTCATCCACGGATCCCATCGTGATATTATCGGGGCCCACCACCTTCGTTCGGCATTCCGAGGATTCAACCACTTGGCTAACTTCGGGGCATGGCTCCGATACCACTTGTAAGGACTTTGGACACCACATATCTCCAAAATGGTATGATATTGTCCACTTTGGGCCTAAGCCCTCATGGATTTTCTTTTGGACTTACCCCAAAAGGCCTCATACCAATGGAGATATTTGTCCATCCTTATATAACCATGATCCTCCCCACTTCTAGTCAATGTGGGACTTTGGTCGTATACCCAACAAGTAAATATTGAAAGTAGCATAGGATTGTCAAAAGATTTATGTGAACAAAAATAGGGCCATAGATAATTCAAAGTGGGATATCACATGTATCTTCTAGTTACATCCAAAAATTAGTTCTCTAAGAATAGGAAATTTTTCTAAATTGACACCTCCACTACTATGGACTATTTAGGATTCTACAGAGAGTGGGACTAGTGGCATACATGTTTGCTTTACCTCATACTATTAAGGAAAATAATTTTTTCCATGTAAATTTTCTTCATAAATATGTGCATTATTATAATCATATCATTGATTATATTGTGGTCCAAGTGGAGCCCAAACGAGATTTCCAACCAAAGCCTTTATATGTACTAGACAAGAAGGAAACATTGCTCTAGAACCAACCCATTGCATAAGTAAAGGTGTAATGGAAGAACTTTGGAGTAGATGAGGGTACATTTGAACTAGAGGATTCCATGAGTGGCATACCCATTTTTTTTTCAACATAATAAAAATATTATAAATGGTAGAAATGATATGGATTTAAACAGGAACACAACAAATTACAGAGATAACCATAAACACAAAGATGCAATGGAAATAATACTTCATTTCATTAATGTAAAATACTGAAATATGCTTACAAACGGAAATGGAAATAAACCAACTTATGCAATGTTAGCTTATCTCTGAGAAGAGATGTGGTGGCTACATGCCTCTGAACTGTGTTATAATGAGGCTCAAAGGCCTATTTATTGTTGAGAAACAATGGAAACCCTAAACATCCAAAACCCTAACCCTAGAAGATGAAACGCCAAACTGTGGGCCCCGTTTGGGTAAATTGGTACATCAACTTCCCGGGGTCGTAACTTTGGCATACGATCTTTGTTTGATGCACATAGTATCTTGTTAGAAAGATCTATCCAGGAACTACAACTTTGGGAAGAGAAACATCGGTCCATGGACCCATGTTGCTCCTAGTTTTCCCAAAAAATGTCGTTTAGGGCCTCATAATGGCTCTGGAAGTTCAGGACCCGAAAAAACTGCTAAAAATAGTAAATTGTGCTACAATGAAGGAAACTGAAAAGTTGAAAGAAAGGTCCAAGTGGACTTGGCGGGTGGCCACAAATATCCATATAGATCATTCCTCCCCCTTAGGAAGCAATGGTCCCCATTACATTGAGTTCCTCCATGAGATGAGGAAACTTCTGCTGAACTTGGTCCTTGGTGAGCCACTTGCCCTGGTGAAGGAGTTGGCCTGCTTTGACAACTCGATACAGTTGGATATTCTGCTGGCAAGTGTGCTTGATATTTGTGTCCATGATCGATTAGTTGTTGCTTGTTCCATGCAATCTGGAATTAACTTTGTGGGTGTGAGTTGTTATGCAATGTTAGATGTGTCTAGTAATCATGGAAAGTATAGTCGAAGGTGGTCCATATTAAACACTGGGTGTAGGCCAAGGAATGGGGGAATTTGAGCTCAAATGCATTATCTCCCAAAGCCTTGGTAATAGTGTAAGGACCATATCAAAGTGGTCTGAGTTTCTGATAGGCTCTGGTAAGGCGTTCCTTTTGCAAATGCAACCAAACTTTATCGCCCACCTGAAACTTGTGTGGCACCCAATGTTGATCATGTCGCTGCTTGTACTTCGCATTTGTTTTCTCAATAATGTCATGGACCTGCTGGCAAATATGTTGGATGTGCTCAATGAAGTTGTTTACCTTATCTGTTTTGGAATGGACATGAGCTGAATCTACGTGAGTAGTTGCAAATGGCATGGCCACATCAATGGGACATAGTGGCTAGAATCCCAAGCCCACTTGAAAATGGCTATGGCCAGTTGAGCTGTGGAGAGTCCGGTTGTAGTTGTGTTGAACATGGGGGAGCCTCTTGTCCCATGTGTGTGGATGCTTTTATTTGCACATGCATAGAATGTGTACGATCATCTTGTTGATAACCTCTGTCTGACCATCAGTTTGAGGATGGAAGGCTATGGACTTAGTGAGTTTCGTGTCCAGCATCGACCAGAGACTAGACCAAAATGTACTAAGGAACCTGTTGTCCCGATCTAAGATGATAGACTGTGGGATCCAAAAGTGTACCCACACTCGTTCAAAGAAGAGTTTAGCAGTGGCTTCTGTTGTGATATTCTTCTTGTAGACCGCCATAATGGCCATCTTTGAGAACCTGTCAATGACCACAAAAACACATTCATTTCCATGCTTAGTGGAAGGAAGGCTTGACATGTAATCCATGGAGATGGATTCCCAAGGTCAACTAGGGGTAGGCAGCGGGGTATAGAGGCCTTGTTTTTTAATGGTCAGTTTGGCAATGGCACAGACAGTGCATGATCTGATGTACTTCCCAACATCCTCTCAAAAATTCGGCCAATAGAAATACTTCTGCAGTACTGCCACCGCTTTCTCGACCCCGAAATGCCCAGCAACCTGACTGTAGTGTGCTTCCAAAATCATCTTGGCACGCTTGCTTAAAGGAACACAAACGTGACCCAAGTGGCATAATAAGCATCCTGGAGGTGAAAATCTAGAACATGCCGACCCTTCAAGGGTGTCTGGTATGTGTGGCCGAATTATGGGTCGCTTTTGTAGAGAAGTGGCCATTCAGAAGTCTCGTGCCCATAAGAGTTGAGCACAATGGTTAACACCATGATTGGTGGTCGACTGAGGCAATCTGCAACATTATTGGTGTTGCCCTTCTTATACTTGATATTCAAATGGAACTATTGCAGGTATGTGGACCACTTCTGATGGCGATCATTCTGCAATTTCCCTTGGGTCTGTATGAACTGCAGGGGTCGGTGGTCTGTGTGGATGACTGTTTCCTTCCCCAAAATGTAATGCTTCCATCATCGGTAGGCCTGCACAATGGAATACATCTCTTTGTCATAAGTGGGATACTTCGGGACTGTGTCTGAAAGTGTCTCACTATGATATGCCACTGGATGCCTGTGTTGAGTAAGTACTACCCCAATAGCATAGTCAAAGGCATCTGTCTCAACCTCAAATGGTTGTTGCAAGTCTGGTAATGCGAGCACTGGTGCCAAATAGAGGTGATATTTCAACTCTGTGAATGCCTTCTATTGAGATTCAGAACAAAATAATTTTGCTTTCGCTCCTCCCTTGGTGACTTGACTCAAGGGCCAAGTGATATGAGAAAATCCCAACACGAACCTGTGGTAGAAATTGGCAAGACCTAGAAATTTGCGGAGCTCTGTCAGAGTGGTTGGAGATGGCCAATCTTGAATGACTTGGATCTTGGTTGGATCCACATGCACCCCCTGTTCACCAATAATGTATCCTAGATACTGAACCTGGGTCATGCCAAAAGTATATTTCTCCAAATTGGCACATAACTTGTGTTGCCGTAGTGTTTGGAGAACCTGCTAGATGTGGTGGAGGTGATCTTCCCAACTCTAGCTGAAGATCAGGATGTCATCCAAGTATACCACTACAAATGATTTGGTGAATGGCCGCAATATGTCATCCATTAGCCTCATGAAAGTTGCAGGAGCATTTGTCAATTCGAAAGGCATAACCAACCACTCAAAAAGGTCCTCCTTGGCTTTGAAGGTAGTCTTCCACACATTGGAGGGTTTGATTGGTACCTGGTGATATCTTAACTTCAAATTGATCTTGCTGAAATATTTTTCCCCCTTCAGTTGGTCTAGGAGGTCATCAATTTGTGGGATCAGGTACCTATTATGGACGGTGATCTTGTTCAGTGCCCGATAGTTAATACAGATTCTCCAAGTCCCATCCTTCTTCTGTACCAACATGATTGGGCTCCCACAGGGTGATGAACTCGGACAGATGTGCCCTTTCTATAGTAGCTCCTGAATTTGCTTCTTGATTTCATTGTTCTCCAGAACGGAGCACCGATAGATTGGTCCATTGGGCAGCGGAGCACCTGGGTCAAATCGATGGAGTGCTTGAACTGACAATGCATAGGAACCCCTACAAGGGAGGTGAAGATGTCCTCATACTCCTCAATGACCTTGTCCATATGTAGTTGTAGTGGGGAGGGGCCTTGTCTAGAGGTCGTGGCCACCGTCTTCTTCTTTCCTTGAGGGTATATCATCAAGAAAACAAATTTCTCAGTTTTGGAAATGAGCTTACTGCATTTTTTTGCAGTAACCAAAGAGATGGAAGTAGATGATGCTACCTCTGGTATCCTGTGCAACTTATTTCCAAAGTAACAATAACAACATGGGGCCTTGATTCACACACAGCATGTCACTTCCACAAGTATGGTTGTCCTAATAATACATCACAAACTTCAAGGGGAGCAATGTCACATAATATCTCATATGTGAAGGGCTTGATGTTGTATGGAAGGCAACACTGTTGGCTCATGCGAAAATCCCGTCCTTGGTGAAGCCACCCGATGGTGTACAGTTGTGGATGTGTTGTGGTCAGTAAGCCTAGTCACTTCATGACCTCTGCCGAAATGAGGTTATTTTGTTTCCCGCTGTCAACAATGAACTATAGCGGGGAGACCTTTACCCACATCTGGGAGTGGAAGAGATGCTCCTCCTCTGGATCTTCGGGTTCCTCCTTCTGGATCTTCGTGGTGGCAACAGTGGCATTAGGCTCTGCATCGATAATATGCTTCCCTTTGTCATTCCCCTTGTCAAGTTCTGACTAAGAGTCAGAACATGCATCTAATTTTGAAACCTTTAGCTTGGCCGCTAGTGACTGCTTCGCCCGACACTCACTTGTGTTGTGAGTGGAGCTCTTATGGAACTCACACCACTTTCTTGTGTCCTTTTTCAGCTTCATGAAGTTTTTATTTTCTTGCAGCATTTGCGGGTTGTCTTGGGCCACCCCGCCTTGGCTTTATCCTTTCTTCTGCGGTTTGGGGGCACCTTTGCCTTACTTCGAATTCACAGATCCAAAGTCTCACTTCTTTTGTTTAAACTTTTTCTCGACCTTGACAGCATATCAGTATGTTGTGCCGAGTGAGGAGATGTTCAGGAATTCTATTTCTTCTTGGATGTACTTGTGCAGGCAGCCACAATATTTGAGTATCAAATGCTACTCTGAATCCTTGATACCCAACTTTGTGTGAAGGGTATGGAATATATTGGTAAACTTCGGCATGTCTTAGTCCCTTCCCTGCCGCAGCGTGGTCCACTTTATGTATTGATCCTCATAGCTTCCGACAAGGTAGTACTGCTCCTTGATGGCATCTCGGAATGAATTCCAAGTGGGTGCGGCTAAAAATACTGAGCCTGTACTTTCATCCTTTTGTTCGCAGTAGGTTTCCCACCAGTCCTTAATGTGGGGTTGTTATGAAACCAACTTCAAGAAAGATAGAAAAGATAGATCAACGCCTTAGAATTCAGCCTCTTCGAGGGGGCAACCTCCTTTACATTACATAAATGAACAATTCTTGGATGATATAAATGAAAAGACCTCCTTTCTATATTCAGGAGTCTAAGGGGTCATAACATAATCATAGCCAACATAACAATAATAATGTAAGGGCACAATAATAACAATAGTGGGCTTCTATGGGGCACAATAGTAATAATATGGGCACTACGTGGGTACATCAATATAATAAGTGGGTTGTACTAATAACATTAAGGGGTTACACTAGTAGTATAGGGGCCTAACAAGGATTTGCTTTGAGAAGAGCGAAAATAATCTTTTCCCGACTCGAAAAATCATGAACAGAAAAATAACACTCTAGCATATTTAACTATTTATCAACGTCATCTACGTCTATCTGACCCTCGAATATGGGGATTTCAAAATTAACTTGTACCTTAAACAGTGTGGCATTTCCAGAGTAGCTGTTGGAAAACGATGCATCCCCCCTGGGTAACCGCTGAAGGATCAGGGAAAAGTTGTCCATCATCGCGTTCCTTTGTCGCTTGAGGGCTACTTTGAGCAAGATTTTGATAGGATCTCCTGCCCCATCGTCTTTATTTTCATTCACCATGGGAGGTCATCAGGATTTTCGAGGCTGGTCTTGCAAAGTTTTGACCAATTCAAGCCCTAACTCCTTATATCCCGACCTCGTTGGGGACATGCAAAGAAAAACAAAGAAAAAGAAGATCACTCTTATACCACTAATCCGGATTTAAACAGGAATGCAATAAATTACAGAGATAACCATAAACACAGAAATGCAGCAAAAATAATACTTCATTTCATTAATGTAAAATACTGAAATATGCTTACAAACAAAAATGGAAATAAACCAGCTTGGGCGATGGTAGCTTATCTCTGAGAAAAGATGTGATGGCTACATACCTCTGAACTATGTTACAATGAGGCTTGAAGGCCTATTTATTGTTGAGAAACAATGGAAAACCCTAAACATCCAAAACCCTAACCCTAGAAGATGAAACGCCAAATTGTGGGCCCCATTTGGGTAAATTGGTACATCAACTTCCCGGGGTTGTAACTTTGGCATACGATCTTCGTTTGATGTGCACAATGTCTCGTTAGAAAGATCTATACAAGAACTACAACTTTGGGAAGAGAAACATCCATCCATGGACCTATTTTCCTCCCAATTTTCCCAAAAAACATCATTGAGGGCCTCAAAACAGCTCCCGAAGTTTAGGACCCGAAAAACTGCTAAAAATAGTAAACTATGCTACAATCAAGGAAATTGAAAAGCTGAAAGAAAGGTCCAAGTGGACTTGGCGAGTGGCCACCAATATCCACTTGGATCAAGAACACTGAAGATGGTGCTCTTTTAAGGGGTATAAGAATATAACACCCCATTTTGATTCCTTGCAACGCTGATATTTCATAATTTTGATAAATTAAAGTGGATGAAGAAGAAACTATGTAAATATATTTCACATATTAATGGGAACATATTGAGAATTTGATAAAGGGAATGAACATCTACTCTAATCATGAGACCACAAATATGAACTACTAAGGGGGTTGTGGTATTTACCTTTCTTATAACATTGATTACCCTTTCCAAAGTCATATTACAAATTTGGAATTGAAAATTATTCCATCCTCGTCCCTTTCTTCCCAAAAAGAAAATCAGTTAATGAGGAAGTCCTAGTAGTTTAGAAGTTACCTCCCCACAATAACAAAGGGATGGGGAGGTGGTTGAAATGGAATCTCAAAAGTAAATGAGAGGCATAGATAGAGTACCCACCTCAATTTTTGTAAATTTATGCATGAATTCATGGGGCTTTGTGTGGAAGAATTAGGAAGTAAATTTTTGGAGAAGAGTTTTGCATGCAAAGAGGAAACCATCCCAAAGTGAGGATTGATGCTTGAAGGTTTTGATCTAATAAAAATTAGATTTCATTACTAATTTCATGTAAAGCATTTTGGGTCCTATCTAAGAATGATGGGGATGCAATTTTGTGCATTGATAAGTGAGCACGAGTGGCACTGGTAGCTAAATAATTGAGGGACTATAGATAAATCCAAGGATTCCCTAGTTTTGTGGAAGCTAATTAATGAAACACTTAAATTTCTAGAGGAATGTGCTCAAATAGGAAGATGATTCTTTGTTGTCTCATTTCTTGTGAGGGATATTTTCCTTCATAATTATCATCCCCCATGTGAATGCTAGTTCCCCTTGTGATATAATGGTTTGGCTATGGGGTGGCCAGTTGTAGGAAGACTTATGTGCAACTAATCCTATGGTTAGGTGGAAATGAGCTCACCTTCTTTTAGCTACAAGAATTTATAATTATCAAAACAAGTTGTTCACATTTTTTCTACATGATGTTTACCCATATATATATATATATATATATATATATATATATATTGGTTCGAGGTGATTCACGAACACCCGTAGTCACTGGGCAGTCACTACGCCCACTGGAAATATATGAGCTTTATCAAGGGTATCAAGCCCTGTAGCAAATAGCTAGGCCTAACCCCAAGGGCTTCAGGGAGAATTGACCCTATGACCTCTCGAACAACGAGGCACTTATTTGACCAGTTGAGCTAACCCTTGGGGCTTATGTTTATCCAACTATAATATGAAGGTATTTGTAATTATCCAACTATAATATGAAGGTATTTGTAATTAAATTGAATGATGATATTTTGAATTGGTGTTTCCTAAATGGGAAAATCCCCATGTATATGTTTTCTTTGAACCTATTGGTCTTAATGAAATTTTTATGATATGATAAAATGGAAATGATTCTAATGGATGTTAGGCGTATCTTATGCATATATGCATATTAGGGTTGCTACTTGAATCCTTGTTTAAACTCCATTTGTTGAAATTGTTCTTCGTGTTGTTCATGAATTCCATGAAGGGCATAAGACTTAAAAGTTTTAGTTTATTCATCTTAGCCGCGAGTGCTTAAAATGTTGTCCTCTTATTCTAGTTTTAAGGAGGATGTTTAGGGCCCTAGAGCTAGCTTTGATTTTAAGTTAAAGTTGATAGTTTTGAGTGAATAAGCACTCTAGGCCTATTGATTTTTCTAACATTAGTCTGGAGGATTTGAGGTCCCCTTATAATCCCCTTATAACACCAACTGTATATGTGCAATATTTCTGAAAAGTACCAAGTCATAGGCTCGTGTGACTAAGAATTGGCTATTATGAGCAAGAGTATGCATGATTAGTTAAGGTTACTATGGTTATAAAATTCCTAACAAATTGAACATTAATATTGCTTGTTCATAATCCATTGGGGCCATAAACAAGATTACATAAAAGCCAATGCAATCATGTTTTTCTTTCTAGGGAAGCAAGAGAAATAAGGAAAAATTCTTAGATTTTATGGAATTGATTAAGGAATGCTAGTCTTCACAAAACATCTAAAATAAAATTAAAGTATAATCACCTATGAAGTGTATAACCCTCTTGAAAAATTTGGCTTGAATGGTAGCCTTGGACTAGTACCCCTTCGATCTAAGTGTCAAGCTTCCATTGAGATTAAGGTTGTTGTGAGAAACTCATATAACTTAGTAGGACTAATATGGCTAACCAAATGTTTTTATTTTTAACTTGTGCTCCATGGTTGCTTGAGATATTTTCTCTAAGAGAAATGCTCTAAAATCTGAAATATCCCATGATACTCTTTGAATAGGAAACAAGTTGATAAGAATTAGAGGGTTGTGGGCCTACCCTTAGAATCCTTCAATAATTGAATGCATGTGTATGAGAACCATACTAAATGAAGTTGTTGAATGATGTATTTTGGGTGTGCATGAGAGGATTGTTAAAAGAAGGAATGAACGATGTGTTTTTGTAGAAGAATTGGTTGAATGATGCCTTGGTTGTTAGAATGTGGTAATAGCTTACCCTATCCTATAGGAGCCTTGTATAATAAATTTGTACCATGTCACATATGCTTATGTAACCAAACATGAAGGTTTTTTACTTTTATATAATAAGCATGTTGACTATGTTGTAAAGGAAGGGGAAAACCTCCTTAACTTTCTCTTGACTATCCTAAAAAGTTCCAAGCATCTAAATTCCATTCCCAAGCGAGTCAAGGGAGGCCTCTTATGAAGTTATCAAACCTTGCTCATTTCTTAGTTAAAATTAGAAGAATGTGGATGCAATTTGACTATGTATCAAAAAATTAGAATTCTTAAGTAGATTCATGTGTTGCTAAATATAATTATTCTTAGTCGACACAACATGCCCAAATAAATTATTTATCACTCGAACTGAAAAAGGATCAAGGTAATATGTCATTTGAAATATAATAAAGGGGTTGATACGCTAATGAGATAAAAATAACACAGGTTGATATGTTGTCAAAGGGAAGAATAAAACTTTCCAATAAAGAATAGTCTTGGTAATTTACACAAATTGTATCAAAAAGGAGAAAATTAAGTCATGATGACAAAGAGATGTGCACCGGTGAGGAGAAAATGTTGAAAATGCAACAAGAAAATAATAACTTAATTTTGTCCTTGAATTAAATTAGGAATTATATTGTAATTCCACATCTCATGACAACTTGTAATAGTTAACTAAGTTAATTTGACTGAGTTGGCTCAGTTAATTCAAGTTAAGGGTCTAACTTGAGCCATGTAGAGTGTCTCCTACTTTTTAGGAGCCTTGGTTGAGTTTATTTTGAGTTGTAGTTATTTAATTCAATCTAACTGAGTTAAATTCATTTAAACTGGTTCCAACTGATGGAGGAATTAGTGGGAGGTCTAGTAGTGGGGTATAACCTGTAGTAGTGGGGTGTAACCTATAGTGATCAACTAGTAAATTGAAAATTCACTCATAATTAACTCATGCATATCAGATCAGAGAAAGACCCAATTAGGATTGAAGTTCAGGGATAGTGTACTATCAGTTGTATAATCATCCGCATTGTACAGGTGGCGCATGCAATCAAAAGAAAGCCTATGAGGATTGCACAATTCTTATTTGTGGAATTCCCCAATTAAATATGGAATAATTCCCAAGGAAATTGCACAAGGAAATAGGAGTTTGGTAGGCAACAGAATTGTCTAAGTATTGGCTTGAGCTTGTTTTGAAAGCATGAGATAGATAAAGATAGTGTAGAGGTTGCTTGGGCTTGAGCAAAGAATTGTAATATTCTCATATTTTCTTATTAATGCAATATAGATATAGAAGGGGTTCTTAGCAATGGCTTTCCCCATAAAAATATTGTGTTATACGTGATTGAATTCTCTCTTATATGCTTCATGAGTTCATCGATCATTTATTGTGTTCGCTGATGAGTAGAGTAGATTCAAGTCAATTGTTTCAGCATATTATAATCAGCAGTTTCAATCTACAAGGAATTTCTACATAAAATTATGTCTCAAACAATAAAGAGACGTTTATCAATGAGGAGAAAATGAAGTCTCAATGATAAGGATATGTGTATTGATGAGAAGAAAATTAAATCTCAACAACAAGGGAATGCATATCAATGAGACAAATATGATCTCAATGATAAAGATAACCCGTAATGGTGAGATAGAATGATGATCTCAATAATAAAGAAATGTGTATCAATGAGATAGAAAGATGATCTCGGTGATAAAGGAAGATGATTCGATGAAAGACATTTCAATTTAGTTATAAAGATAATGTTCAATTTCATAAAAGAATTTTCATGCCCAAATATTACTTGAAATGTAAAACAAATTGTGGTTGAAATCTTGCCACAAGTTTTATATTTCATAACATTGCTAGGCTAGCATCATCAACGTGTTTCAAGGGAGAATTTTATGTTGAATGCAACATGTCAATCTCCAAAGAATAAGTGGATGTGACATATTGCATCAAAAGATTATTTGGCTTATGAAATAATGACCTAATATACCCCTCCCCTTTTTATTTATGATAGAGGTTGAACTTAAGATGTATGACAAGGAATCCCACATATTCCATGTAAGTCAATGCCACATCATTGCCATATGGAAATTGCAGTAGAAATCACTGGGCATGAAAAGGGTAAACCCTAAAATCTTTGGAGGGTCATAACTTCATACTAGTAACTCAAATTTTGATAAAATTCTTGTCATTAAAAATCTTGGAGATGGTGAGATGGCTTGTAAGTGAGATTTCAATTAGAAAATTGTATGACCCCATCTTAATAACACCTAGGTGTTGGGTCTCTTACAATAATGATGGTTCTTTAGTAAATTTGGATCATCATCATGAACAAAGCAATATTTCAAGATATTGCTAAAGTGACACATATTATCAAATACAATTATAATGGTCTACAAATGGTTTGGATTAAAAAGAATGAATATGACTTAAAAGTCTTTCATGGAGCCTCCATATGCAACCTAGGCTCATGTGGAGTAGGTGGATGCTTATACCTTTTTAATCTTATTGAATTTCCTTTTTTATTAAGGATTGGGTATTGAGATAAAGAAATTGATTAAAACTTGAGTTACTTTCTATCATATACATCAAGGGAAATGAAAATGGAAGAGATCTAGGCCTTTGGGGACTTAAACCACCAATAGAAAGAATAAATAGGGGCTTCATAAATCAAACTCTCTTCTAAACTATGCTATCCAAATAATATCTAGGCTTAAGCCCTTTCACAAAATTATCATATCTCTAGAGAGAACAACTATGTGGTTGGTGACTTGGCAAAAAAGGATTACATATTCATAAAAAAGTTTGTTAGTATTAATAAAAATATCAAGAAGAGATAATTTCTCTATATTTTTGGTTTTCTTAATGTGTATTTGTCTATATAGTGTTTTAGTGATTCCTTTTAAAGCATGATGTCATGGTAGTGATGGGTAAAGAGTTGTAGATTCATAGAAAGGTTTGTTAGTGTTAACAAAAACATCAAGAAGTGTTTTATATCTAAATTTTTTGTTTTCCTAACAACTGTGTATTTGTCTATATGGTGTTTTAGTGATTCCTTTTAAAATATATTGTCATAATATTGATAAAAAAATGCTTAAATTATTGTTCACCTCTCTTATTAAATACAAAAGTTTTTTAAATATTTTAATCAAAATCAATTATAACTATTATAACTAATGTAATTCTTTTTTGTAAATATTACAATATGAATTTACAAGAATTATTCAACTTATAAACTAAAATTTATATGTTCACATATTTTATTATATATATAATAATTTAAATTTCTTTATTTTTATTCCAGAATTATATATATGTTTTAAATTTTCTATTTATTATTTATATAGTTATAATGTAAATTTAATAAATTAATAGAAACATCTCTGCATATAAATTTTTCATACCATCTCCCATCCTCATCCAACTAAAAAAATTCAAAATTAAAAATGGAAACAAATACACAGCAATTTGATTTTCAAAACCATTGGTTAAGGAAAGAAACGTTAATGCTAAAATATATTCCAACATGGTGCTGCGAAACTATAGAGAATATCATTTCTCCAATTACAGTACTTGTGGTTAAATCATTTCTACAGATAAAATATCTGTAACATTTATTAATGAGATAAATGGCAGTTTAATGATAGGTGGCATGGCTGTCCATTAACTTTGTATATTTAAAGTTTAAACTGAGGGTCCAAAACTAAGTCGGGTTTGACCCAACTTGAGGATATGTATTTCCCACAGTAATAACGATGGACATATAAGAATAATTTTCAGATATATAAGATCACGCTATAAAATAACCAAGGTCACCAATGGAAATCTGATGATTAGATGCTAATATTTCTTCAATTGGTTATTAGCTTGAGTGCCCCCCATGAACTTCTTTTTTTTCAGATGAAAAAGGCAGATAAGTGCCACCCATGAACTTGTATGGCAATGGTGTTTGAACTTAGAATTCTGGATGGCCACTGAAAAATGCCAGTGCCCCTACCAGTGGTGCATTATAGTAGGTGGTGGGTTCGGACTGCGCGGGGAGTGCCCGACTGTCTGCATATTGGTCGTTTCCATCTGGCCCTCCAGTGATTGCACCAACTAGAATATTCGGGTTGGGATCTGAGGCAGCAAATAATTTGGCCCCGCCATTACATTTTATGGGAGTAGGCTGCACTGCAACTGAGGGTAAAGATGCGGCTCTGTGATGAATTCCTTGAGGAAAGCGATGACCATATCCCACCATATATGAAAGTTTGAGAGGATTATCTCCCAGTATGTAGTCCACCTGCATGCACAATATCATATGATTAATAACACAAATGGGTAGTTGTGACATATTTCCAAAGACTTGATATTGTAAAATTTCATTCGCATGATGAGTAACATGGAAAATACCTGTCGCTTGGCAAATTGTCTGAGTCGCTCAGGACGAATTATTGTTGCTCCACATACAACAGTTTGATTAGCATTGTTCAAATAACTAGCATAGGTTAAAAGTAGAAATGAGAAGGCTGTAACTCGCTGCATGTTACCCCCTGCATCCTTGAAGATAAGTCCACCTGTTACAGCAGTCATGCATGATTAATTTCTTCCTCAAAATCAAAATCAAACACACTGGCAATGCCAAATACTTTGGAAATATATCAATGTTTATACTTATAGTTTCTGTGCAAACACTGAACCTGGTGTGAATTGCTTCTGCGAATAAGGTGACTCTGGCATGAGAGAGCAGATGAAATAGTCAGCGTTCTCTCTGTAGCCTCCCAGAACTGTTACATTCCCATGCAAGAAAAACTGCATAAAACGAATACATTTCCCCAATTATTGGGGAAGAGAATCACATTGTTAATTTAGTTGCATTTAAAAATAAAAATTACATATATTTTTTGAATCTGTAATCCAAAAAAATATGAGAATTTATAGAATTTATTTTAGATTTATAAAAATTTAAATGTATTGAAAAATAGAAATCACTTATATTCTTAGAATCTGCAATCAACATAAAAATGCAATAGAATTTACCTTGGATAGCAAAACATCAATTCCAGCATGCTTATTGTCCCAACCAAATTCGAAGCTGTTTTCTTCGGATCCAAACTCTAAGCCATTTTTAAGTATATATTCCCTATATGCTTTGTTCTTTGTGGCCTTCAGCAACCATGCTGCACCCCATATCAATTCATCCTAACCAAAAGGTTTATATATTAGTTTCAGTTCTGTTTAAGCTAAATTTAAACTCAATTATGGATTTTGAGAATATTTCGGAATCTGATAAATAGAATTAAAGTTAATTTTTTGATCTCACTTATTTATCAAAATAAAATGACCATCATTAACTATATTTTATTCTAAATTACATAATCACTTAACAAATAAAAACTTAAATATTATCACAATATTTTGAAATTTGATAAACAAAAACAATGTTAATGTGTTGACCTTATTCTTATTCATCAAATTTCAAAATATTTGAAAAAAATAAAATGATCATCCTTCACAATATTTTATCTAGAAATCATATATATATAAACTTCAATATTATCATAGTATTTTTATATGCATGTTAATTTTGTTTAACCTGAATTTAAACTTGACTACAGATTCTGATCCAATTTCAAACTATTTGGAAAATGTGCAATCAAGATAAGACGGTCTTCTTTGACTGTATTTTATTTGAAATCACTAGATAACCACTTGCAAATAGAGCCTTCAATATTATCATAGTATTTTCATTTGATAAATATATATGCCCCTTACACCACTGAAATGTCGATCTGTCTGCTCACCGACTCAGAATATGTTTTAAGTTTTTGAGTTTCAAAACAAAAATGTTGCGTTAAAGTAAAATTGAAATTTCTAGAACACCTTAGTACAGATATGCTTTCTAACCAGATACTGTTCCTTGTGTTTCCAGACCTTTGTAATGGGAAAAAATTTCAGAGAAATTTCTTTAAAAAAACCAGTACAGAAATGCTTTCTGACAAAATACTATTCCTAGTTTTTCCAGACCTTTTGGTAATGGAAAGAAAACCCCTCTCATATATATATATATATATTGAAAACATGGGCAAGTGCAGATAAGTTACACAATTTTTTTTCAAAAAATTACTCCATTGCCATTCTAATTTTATTTCACAACTGTATAGAAATGGAGAAAATATAGAGAACTAACTGAAGTTATAATATCTAGTGCAATTTTGCTTGGCATGTGTCAAAAGTTGCAAATGCAGTATTACCTCGTATCCACTATAGCTGCAGTAGAAAGGACACACTCCTGATCTCAGTGAAGGATTATCACTATATGCTCCCCTGTATTTGTCTGCAAAGTCGAACACCTGATGAAAACATTATAAGTAGGAAAGTGACTGTCAAGCTAAAATTCAGATGGGAAGAACACCTGATTTCATGAGTGTATTATATCTGTTAGACATTTTCGAGATTTTTTTAAGGAAATGTTTTGATCAAATTTATCTAGAATTCACAGGATTAAGTTGTGAATTCTTTATAATTTGAGTGTCAAAAGTTTTTTAGTTACAGAAAAAATTTTCAATTACAGAATCTATATATGCAATTGAAACAAAAACAAAAAAAAACAAAAATTCAAAATTTCATTTTCAAAATTTCATCCAAAATTATTTAGCCAAATTCCAGAGAAATACTTAAACCAAACATCTAATAGTTAAAAATTGCCGATTTCATGTTTTTGAAAGGAACAAATACCCTGAGGTTTGAACATTGGTCTTACCCACACTGCAGTTTGGAGGAGACGCCGAGAATACCGGGGGTCTGATTTTTGAAACACCATGGAGGCAGCAGCCAATGCTGCAGCTTTTTCAGCAGCAACTTCTGAGCCAGGATTTTCTTTGTTAATCTTGTAAACTGTTCTGGGAGTGTCCATGTCTTCTGGTCTCTCCCAGCAATGATGATCTGAATTGGGATCACCCACCTGTAATATACCACATTACATATCTGAGAGGAGAATTCATCAGAGCAGAAAACAATTTCAAGTCACATAAAATAATAGGCCAGCAAACACCAAAATTCTATGAAACTATGCAAATATGTGAGATATAAATATGAAAGACCTGCACATATATAGTGTCTGGATAAACTACTGTTTTGAGGATATAGTCTGTAGCCCAACGAATTGCAGTAAGGGCATGTGGCAGATCATCATCCATGAGCTTCCCAAATTCTAACACACTCCATGATAGCATCGTGGTTGTATAAGCCATTGGAAAACCATATTTGACATTGTCTCCTGCATCATAGTACCCTCCTACCAAGTCCACCTGCATCCAGAAAACAGAATGTTACACTAACAAGCATCATAGTACCCTCCTATGAAGTCCACCTGCATCTTTTACACTATCAAGCAAGGTGTTTTGAGTATATTGCTTCAGGGTTAGGTGCAATAGAAGGTGTTTTGAGTATATTACTTCAGGGTTAGGTGCCATAGATTTTTTGTTGCACATTCTCAATCTTGGGTTCATCCTTAGGACTGAGTCAATCATAGGTGATGAAGAAGTTCAGTGTGGTTGGTTTAGTAGATCAATATGAAGAAATATAAATATGAACATTTTCAACCTTGGGTTCATCCTTAGGAATAAGTAAGAAGTAAATCATTGGTGATGATGAAGTAGTTAGTGTAGTTGGTTTAGTAGATTTAATATGAAGAAATATAAATTATTGGTGATGATGAAGTAGTTCACTCTGGTTGGTTTAATAGATCTAATATGAAGAATATAAATATGCACATTTTTAATCGTGGATTCATCTTTATGACAGTTAATTGTATATTTATTTATCAGCATATAATATATGATGTGGAAAGAAATATTGGGTAAATTATAATAAAAATAATATCAGAAAAAATGTTGAGCAAATTTCATATGGTTGCGGCTAAATATAAAAATATCTATCTTACTCTGAACATGGAAAAATCAACAATGACATAACAATGGTGAATCCTTACATTTGCTAGTGAACCGTCTCGTAATGCAGAGTCCCTTCTCCAGGTCATGCGTTGATTTGGAGGCAGTTTTCCTGATCTCTGGCCTTCATAGAAGAGGATGCTTTTGGACAAAGCATCCTTGTAGTTATGGCGGGCGCCTGTTGTGGAGGGCTGCCCACTTATTTGCTTGACACGTTTGGCCTCCATTGCTCCTGGTAAGAGCAAGGATGAGACCAACATTATGATTAAACATTGTGATAGCCCTCCACCCATTTCGATCATAATTCTGACTGAATAGATGTTGCACTCAGTGAGAGAATGCAACACGAATGAGCCGAGAGTTATGATCCATTAAAATTCCCAGAGCTCAGATATATATAGTCCTCATATTTTGTTATTGGGTCCCTTGGAAGGCGCTCCATGTAAAATCTATTTGTCCAAACGTTAACTACTCACTAAATGCACGCATTAAATTTCTCGTTCTACATCAACAAAATGTCCGTGAAAAGCAATATTCCGAATCATAACCACCCCTCTAAATGCAAACACTAAAATTTTCCGATCGAACAGCAGAAATTTCCGTTTTTATTTTTTTCATTAAATCATCGTTGTTATTTTAATGGGGCATATTCTAACTGTTTTTGTTTTTAAATTATAATTCATTCATACATTCTGGACCAGATTGTAATTTTTAAAATAAATTTTTAAATATATACACCAATTAGTTTTCCAAAAATTATGAAATATTTAAACGTGTAAAATTAACCAAAATATATATATCAACGAGCACCGCACAATTTTATTGAGAACATTCTACATATTATGCTCCCATCTCATATTAAAACATCATTATATGATTTTTCATTATATGATTTTTCCGTTGGAGACTCTGCTCAAACTATTTAACATGGTAAGCTGGATTGGTTTCTTGAACTTGTTCTGACGATGAGAACGCGTCGACAAATGAATTCTTATGTGATTTACGCTGAAGAATCTATAAATAAAAATGGAGTTGTCTTTAGTGTAATTTTTTGGTCTTTCGATGCTGGAAACCAGCATAAAAAATTGAGGTGGAATCTTGATTTTTAATTATATATAGCCGTAGTTTAACTAACTAAAGGAATTGCCCGGAAATTTATGAAAATTCAGGTCATATTTAGAGAAAATCGAGCAAGGGTTTTTGTAAATCCAAGTTATAGTTGTTAAATTTCAAAATTTTTGGCGGCCTAGACATTTTTGATGGTGTTGAATCTATTTCCACCATCAAAAACACAATTCAAACACGGCCTGATTTTTTGAAATTTTTTTGCCCGAATTCCGGCGATTTTTTACCGTCCGGGAAATTCCTCCGCCTCAATAGATGACTCCCTATGACTCTATATATATTGTTACCCATCAAACTTGTGATTTCAATAAATTACTGCCAGATTTTAAAGAAATTAAACCAAAAAAACCCACCAAAAAAGATTCCAAAATTCAAATAAAATACATAAATAAATAAATGCAATCTTGTGAATTCCTCCTAATTTAACAATCAGCCCCAGATACCTGCTATTAATATTTATTAATATTATACATTGAGGGATAAGATCACTTTTCATTATAAATATAAAACAAAACTTATTAGAGAAAAGCAAAATTTTAAAGATTTAAATTATAATTAATTATATAAAAGATAAAATCGGTTTTTCTAAAATATTCATAATCAACCAGCACCACACAATCCTATTGAGAACATTCCACATATCATGCTCCCATATCATATTAAAACTTCCATATATCATTTTCCATCTAATATGAAAATTAACATGTTAAACTATATCATTTTTCTATCTAATTTTTGGAGACACGATTGCCGTTAAAATAGACACATCGCTAGATTTAAGCACATGCCATGAAACACACGGGAGATTTAAACACATGCCATACCTGCTATTAATATTTATTAATATTATACATTGAGGGATGAGACCACTTTTCATTATAAATATAAAACAAAACTTATTAGAAAAAAGCAAAATTTTAAAGATTTAAATTATAATTAATTATATAAAAGATAAAATCTGTTTTTCTAAAATATTCATAATCAACAAGCACCACACAATCCTATTGAGAACATTCTACATATCATGCTCCCATCTCATATTAAAACTTCAATATATCATTTTCCATTTAATATGAAAATTAACATGTTAAACTATATCATTTTTCTATCTAATTGTTGAAGATACTATTGCCGTTAAAACAGACACATCGCTAGATTTAAGCACATGCCACGAAAAGAGGAGTGGTCTTTCGGTGCCGGAATCCTGCAGAAAAAATTGAGATGGAATCTTGATTTTTGACTATACATATAGTTACCCATCAAACTTGTGATTTCAATAAATTCCTATCGGATTTTTAAAGAAATTAGACCGGAAAACCCCACCAAAAAAGCTTCCAAAAAGTCGCACTAAAGACAAGTCAAATAAAAATTCATAAATAAATAAATGCAACAACGTGAATTCATCTTAATTTAACAATCTCAATCTCCCAGTCACGTGTTATTAATATTTATTCTTATTATACATTGAGGAATGGGATCACTTTTCATTATAAATATAAACCAAAACTTATTTATGCAATAACTTTTTTTATATTGGTTTATTGTAATTAATAAATAGATGAGATGGTTTTTTTTACCGGAATCTAGCAATAAAATATCTAACAAGATTGTAATTTTTTACTATTTAAAATATATTTTGAATGTATAAATAGATTTAGCACCCTAAATCTTTGATGCACTCCATCTTTGCAAATTAAACAACTTCAATATATGATTTCTAAAAATCTAGATAAGATTTTGAATAAAATTATTAGAAAAATGCTTAAAAAAATGATCATTTCCTCTATTATTTAGAATATACCATAGTGTAATAATTAAGATGGAAAAATATGTAATAATTAAGATGGAAAAATTATATTTTATAGTTATGGCGTGGTATTATGGTCATCAAGTTTGAAAAAGTTATTATTAAAGTTATGTATGGTTAGTATTTTGTTATTAAAGTTATAACATATGTATAATTGATAATAATATTGATTATTAGCGTTGATTATATTTTATTGAAATAGTAGATCTTAATAAATGTTATAATTTTTTGTTATTTTTACTTTATTTAAAATTAAGCTTTCCATTTTTGGGATATTTTTATTTTATTTATATGATATTTTGGGTTTTTAATTATTGTGAAGTAATATAATTTTGGATTAAATTGTGACTTTTTATCATTTAAAATGTACTTTTAGATATATAAATAAATTTAATTTCTCGAAAATAATAAAACATTTAAACTATGCAAATTACATATTTTAAATTTATAACCCAAAAACAAAATCAACTAAAAACATATAACAAAAAAAACTAAAATATTAAAGAATTAGAATATATATTTTAAATTATAATTAATTAAAAAATAAAAACTATTTTATAAAATATTCAAATTAACTATCCCACAACCACATTAAGACTAATATTAAAAGTATCATTCAATTTAAATTAAAAAATAAATAAATAAGTTTAATCATCTAAATTCCCCGTTTTATTATTATTTATTTTTATTATTCATTGAACCAAAACGGAGTTGTCTTTAGTGTTATTTTTAGAAACTTTTCCGGTGGGTTTTTTCAGTTAAATTTCTCTAAAATCTCGCAGCAATGAATTGAAATCACAAGTTTGATGGGTAATCCTTGCATAATCAAAGGGAGTTGTCTAATGAGGCGGAGGAATTGCTTGACAGCCAAAAGTGGCGGGAATCCAGAGAAAAAAAATTCAAAAAATCTTGGAGAGGCAGTTTTTGAATTATGTTTTTGATGGTGGAAATCGATCCAGCACCATGTAAAACATTTAGGACACCTAAAATTTTGAAGTTTAACAACTATAACTTGGATTTACAAAATTCTGGCCGGACTTTCTCTAAATATGACCAGAATTTCCATAACTTTCCAGACAAAGTATCCCAAGGGTTTTTCAAGGTGCTGAATCCAGATATATATAGTTAAAAAACAAGTTTAAATAACACAAATCAAAATTTCACCTGAATTTTTTCAAAATAATCACAGTAAAAACAACTCTAATGAAAACTGCTTTATATAATAACTCTTTTGCATATCAAATAATATGCCGTGTATTTTATGTATAGTGTAATAATTAATATTAAAAATT